>DWQK01003095.1:0-12034 GCA_018231225.1 Noctuana stator | reverse complement strand
CCTCCCCCCCGTCGCCGCCCTCCCCGCCGCCGTCGCCGCGCGCGCCCAAGCAGGACCTCGACTCCGTGGACTTATGAGCGGACGCCGCCGCCCGCCCGCCGGACTCGCAATGCGTGCACGGTGTTCCGTGAGAAACCGAAGTGACTCGCCTTTCGGTCGCCGTCGACCGGCCGACCGCAAGAGTACAGTGTTTTATTCATAAAAAGACGAACATGTACGATATAATTTGAGAGTAAAGTTTGTAAATATTAGAAGGTTACAAACGACCCGTAATTTTTTAAATAGACGGCATAATGTCGTCGCAACTCATATTGTGATAATGTTAATAGATTAAAGAATTCGTATTATATTATTGCCTATATTAAATTATATTTGTTGATCGAGAGTATATATTGATAGATATTTATTATGGTACATACTAAGATTACTCTTTTATATCGGAAAAGTGTAGTTATTTCCTAATGTTCCTTTGTATGTGTAGATTACGTAGTTCCGATGCCAGAATGCGACCCGTCGAATAGCTTATTGTATTAGAAATCCGACACAAATAATAGATCGCAAAACGATATCAAACACCATAAATAATATTTTATCCAAAACAATGCAAGCTTTATTTATATCTGGCGAATGACTTAACAACAAATTATTTTTGGTCATGATTAATTTATTTAATTTTGATCCGAATATTTTTTATGCTTATTTTAATTATTGTTGTCTCTGTTCGAGTCCTTCGTAAAATGTGCATTTAAACTTGTCAATTTTGTGGGCAGTAAAAACGCCACTTGCATGCCTGTATACGTAAGTGTTGTCACTAACATATTGTTGCTGATTATATCAAATTAAGACAATGTTTCACACTGCCCATGTAGTACATATGAATTTTTATGGCATATTTATAATTTTAATAATGACATAATTACAATCTTATAAATTTTATACATTATTTATTGATTCAGTTGTATTTGTCTATATCCTACTATTTTTTAATTACTAGAAAAATGGGGCTATCCAATGTATGACTACTAGACACATCTATAAAAATATTGGGTATAAAACTCGAAAATTGTTGATTGGTTTGTCCATGGCCTTTTTAATTGATGACAAATTAATCATTTCTATCGTTCTATTCATTCCACCTTCTCACTGAAGTCATTAATCATCAGACGAAATTGGTTATGCAGTAACGACGAAGGCTTCGATTTGAAAAATCTTTATATTTTAAAGAAATATAAAATAAGAGACAAATATAAAAATGTTTTGTAATAAAAAAATAGTGGTATATTGAATATTGACTACAATCATATTTTAGTTATAGTTATATTAATAGTGTTATAGTCTTAAAAAATGTACAAATCACTAAAATAGTATTAATAAAAAGCAAAATAAACCGTAGTTAAAGGTAGGTTTTTAAATAATTAAAATTTTCATAAAAGATTAAATCCAAAGAGGCGTGTGGCATAATGGTGTTTTTACTGCTTACAGGTATGAACGAAATTGCTTTCGTATCAATTTTATAATAAAAAGATACTCTCTTGAAATGACTTTTTTTTAATCCTTTTTTTGGTCTTTTGAGTATGATAAATAAATTAGTACTCTAAAGGTCAATTTGCGACAATAGCAGCAACGCTGTGCAGTGTTTCAGAAATTTTCTATACATAGGGTATAAAATGCTTTGTTCTGTATGAGTGAGTGACGGATCAACGTAAGCTTCTAAACCACTGATTGTAGAGAAACTGAAACTTAGAGGGGCTTTTTTAAGACGTAGGCATCATAGAAAAGGATTTTCCGAAATTCTATTAATGCACAAACAAGTTTGGTAGTTTACACACCTAATTTATTACTATTCTTATTATATTTAACTTTAATCTTTACATTCTATTTATTGACAAAAAATGCTTTCTCAGACTTTCTGTCATGACGAGACCAAATAGTATCTGTGGAACATTATACTGTATCTATGTTAGAGGTTACTTTATTTATACTTATTTAAAGTATCTCCTCTTAGTCTGTGCTTATTTATTAAAATAAAATCAATGATCATCTTTGGTGATTGGTGTAATGACTCCGATAGGAGTTTAGTATTCTGTGGTAATGACATTCTATATTCTATATAGTGTTTCTATATTCTATGTTCTATGTAGTATCTAAATCTATATTCTATGTAGTATGTACAGAGTACATTGTATGTAGTATGTTGTAGCTCTGTGGGTGGTGTAACGTAAATACTGTTTCAGGCGTAATGTGATTTGAGGTTAAATTATTTGAACATCAACTCAACAGTTATGTTATTTCTTTTCTTTAATTAAGTACATAAGACATTATATTTTTAGTTGACTAATAGTTTTGCTTAGTCTGTCCTTAACGATGTCGGAATATTATAACGTTGTTCCCTGGAGTAACAGTAAAGAGTGGCTTGATCTGTGTGAAAAGTTACATTCTTCAACTACATTAGAATGTAAAAAAGAAGTATTAGATAAGTTATTAGTTTGGAAAACTCGATGCCCTTCTTTACCGTCTGGCATAGAATCAACATTAACACTTTTAGAGATAACAGTTAAAGATGCTCTTACATCAGAGGCTTCTGATGCAGAAAGCGATCAAATACTGCGTTTAGCTTATTCTACCGCTATAATGAGGTTTGTTAATCACATGTTTGATGGCGAAACTGCCAAGGGTACAAGTTTGTACCAAGCTGCAATAAATCTTCATGTTCCTAGCTGGGTAGTGGATCTACGCCATGATACAGCTCACAGTAACACACTGCCTACCCTCCAATTACTAAGAGATGCAGCAGAGTTCAGCTGTAACTGGTTATATGAACACTATTGGTTAAAACATAAACCATTCATACATGACTACATATCAAGTGATAAAGTTGTTATTGAAGAAAATGAATATAGGGTTGCAGCTTTGATGAATTTCTGTGTATCACTAAGTGTATGTGCAAATACTAAATGTAACAATATTAAGAATTTAGCTGATATTCCAGATGCTTATATAAGAGAGTCGATATTAAATGATGCACATGAATTATTTGGAAAAAATTTGGATATTTCAAATCTGAAAACAACTTCAATAAACTCTCTTATAAATTTAATGAGTACACAGTCCAAGAAATTATTAGAGATCAAGGATTCGGTCTTCCACATCAATAAAGCATTATTGAGTGAGGATTCTTTGATACTCTCTTTGGAACTTTTAAATCAGTTAGATAAAAATGCTCTTAGCAGTAAAAGACCATTGAAAAAAATTTATGTGCAGTGTTTTGATGTTCTTCTTACATTTCTACATACTAATGACTTATTACAAGACTTTGTGTTGGAATTAATACATTTCACTCAAAAAGAAGATAATGACGATAATAAACGCCATTTAGCTGCTTTATGGGTTCGTGAAATATTGAAGAGTCTTAAAAGGAGCAGAGACTTTGCTGAAAAAATGCAGAAGTAAGTGCAACATCTGTAAAATGTGGAATAATATATTGACCTATGTGTTAGACACTAATAAAGTGCTACTGTTATTGCAATTCCATGAGATGGCTAGTGCACTTTTCATATACTGCTTCACTTGCTTATTATAAATATAAAACAATTTTGTAACAATGAAACTAGATACATTATCACCCTGGAAAGCTCATGAGTTTATTTTAGTAACCTGTACACTGAATTTATATTTTATTTGTTACAGAGTTACAGCTGAAAAGTACCACAGAAAAAGAAATGAATTAAGGTCGCTCTATCACCATTGGTTTCCAAATGATAAAGATGGTGTACTTTTACTTGACTTAGAAAAGCCTTTGCCCGGTGACTTAACAAATATACAATTTATGCAGCCTATTATATCATCATATAATCCATATTTGACATATTTTATAAGAGATCTTTTAAATATAATAAATCCACGATTACCAAGAGCAATTGTAGATAACATCTGTAAATTGTCTGAATTAATAGCTTTTCCAGAAAAGTTCCCTGCAAAGTCATGTAAAATATATACTATGAATGATTTGAAAACTGACAATTACAATAAACCAGCAGACATTGAAGATTCACCATTAGTTGAACCTGGTGAAAGTAATAATAATAAGAATTTAATTGTAACTATTGACAATAGCATCTGGAAAATTTGTACAAGAAAACAACATTGGTCATCTTGTCCTATTGGCATTTTACCATGGCAAATCAATAACATGAATGATAACCAAGAATATGAAAAAATGGATATTTCTTAATCATTTTATATTGTAATAAAACAGATTCAGTATGTAGCAATTGTTTATTTTTTTATTTTTGTATACAGTATATTATTTTGGTTACACTTTCATAATAATATTGACACATTATAGGAGCCTAAAATTAAGTTGAACAATATACATACACAGCAACATATATTATCTATATTACAATAAACTCATTACATTTATACCATAGTATAAATGTCAAAGTAATGTGTTTAAAATATTTGTAAGTTTTGTAAAATTGAAAATGCACTTTTGATGTTTGAAATACTCTTTATTCTTTCTAGTTTATTTGGGTTTTAAAAAGGTGTATTTAATTTACACTATGCCATATTATAAAGTGAATAATTAAACTTATAGGGCATTTAATAAAACAAAATATTAAATGAAAGGTTACATTGTAGTATGAATCCAAACTGTAAGACCATGTTATGTTTTTACGATAAAATCCTTTTTATAGTCTTATTTTTTAGTATCAGTTGTATTCTTCAAGTACAGTTTGCAAATATACACCCTATAATAAACACCCTTTTTGCAAAGTTATCACTTAATAAATTACAATGAAGATGTTTTTAAAAATAATTACTTATTAACTATTATTAACATCAAAATTTAACACATGTAAAATTTGTAAAACCAAATATTTTAATAGGCACCGTTTATTATACAAAAAAATCAAATAATAAATTGTATTTGTTTAAACGGATGACTGAATACATGATAGCTACGACTACTGTAACATAATAGTACCTGGCTAGCTTGTTATTAATTTATTTACAAAAACTTTACAGGAATCTTATTTTATCTACACACTTCTAAAGTGTTAAAAACCACGAATCAAAATCCATGTTAATAACCTTCTAGTCAAAGCCACATTGCACGATATTAATCTATACAAAATAGCCTAAAAAATTTAATAATATGTGAGTATATTTCTGCTAATGGCAGCTTTTATACGGTCGAATCATTTTCTACACACCTAAATATGAGTAGTCCCATGTAACAAATTCATTGTGGCTTAGTAAAAGATAACACAATTTTTTATACTAGCATACACTTATCGACTAAATGTTACACACACGATTTCTACGATTACTACACATTAACTACTAAAAGCAAACTAGTTGAAGGCACGGAAAATACAGTAGATTACTGTGACACAACCCCAATAAAAGAAAAGTTTTATAAAAGTTTATATAAATAATATTTAGTCAAATTTGTTCAGCACTTAGATGAAGCATATGACACATACTTTCGATAAAAAAGATGGTTTACTGTTGTATAATAACATTTAATTGTCATGACAGTAAAGATTTCTTTAATTAAAAAAAACTTTTATTATTTTATTATTTCTGAGATTCGATACATTTAATTGGTTATATCCAAACTCAACAACATTTTCGACAATTAGGTACATATCAGAAAAATAACATCACCGTAAAATAGCATAATTATCGTAAAAGACCTCTTAAAAATAAAATTCACAGAAACATTCGTTGTCAAGAGGCTAAAGTTATAAGCTAATTTAGAAGAAGATAATATATTTGTGACCTACCTACATACATCTTAATAGTAGACAGTCTTTATAAATTATAGATTATAGAGTTAAAAAGCAAATAATTTTTACAGTTAGGTAACATAAGCGATTACATCGTCATACAATTTAAATTATCTTAAACGTTCTTATAAATACATAAACTAATTAATGCGTTACATATACAAATGGCGATAGTAAAAATATATAGACATAGCGAAAAAATGTACTCTTGTCTAAAAGGCAAATCTCATTTGGTCATAAAATAATGCACCTTGTTTTGTTACATGAATGCTTTCTTGTAGTCTTTTTGTCCCTGGAAGCTTTAGGATATTTTCAATCACATAGCAGATAAAGAATATTTTAAATGTACAATAATTCAATGAGATTCAACGATTGGAAACATTTACTATTTAGCTCATGATTAAATATTCACACACCAGGGGAAGTAGTAACTTGCGGTAAATTAATATAAATAACTTTATATCAATAAGGGCAATTTATTCACTGCTCTGTTTTATAAAATAATATGATAATAGTAATGAGATACATATAACCCTCTAGATCGATGGATATACCGTTAAAACATTACTTCCAAAATCACAAATTACTTTACATTTACATATTTACAGAAAATTATACTCTAAAATTTATGACTTTCTTCGCCGAATATATACTTTAGGTAATAAGATTTCATAAAATAAGTACATACAAGACATACATATACATATATGTATAATTTTTTTTGTAAATTTAAATATAAAGGTCAAGTGCAAAGAAAATTGCAGGATAGGTCAATGTTTATAAATTCGTCAAGTTTCATATTCTGATGAAAGAACAATAATATAATAGGGGACCAGACTACTGACTACAGACAAAAGTTTTAATGAACTGTCAAGACGTAACACCCTCATACATTATAGAAGAAAAATAAAACATGATGTTAGCAAGCCAATTTACTTATTAATTAAATTAATAATGAAATTAATGTTACTTTAGTGATTTAATGTGAATCAAAACAAATTTTTACACATTACTTTTTTGAATTAATGATGAATAGTGTCCATATCTCTATTATAGCAAAGGAACTTTACCTGTAATTTCTGCCGCACATATATTATGACGAGGCTTTTGCAAGACATGATAACACTATTTCAAAACCAAAGTATAAATAACATCGACGCATCGAAAACATCAGCAAACCTTGCAAACAAATATCGATTCGGTAATAGATGATGGCGTATATGATAAATGAACAAAATAATTATGTTATTTATTTAAACTTTGAATATCAAAGTATTGTCATACAAGTGTTTCATTTGTTACATTTTTATCGCTGTATGAGAGTATGGTCGCGCATTGAGTATGATTTTGTACATAATATTGTATGCTGTACCAACTTGCAGTTTATTATTTTATTTATTGGATTCTTAATTCAAACTGTATTTTGAAGTTAAACTAGCTCTACATTTACGGGAACAAAATCAATTTTTAAAATGCTACTAGAAAATGGCAGCTTGTCAATATATAAGTCGATGAGTCGAGGTTTAGGAAATTTGAAATTTAGAGGTTAGTTTTGTAAATGAGTCTAGATCCACTGGAAAATATGTTCCATCATCAAGGTGATGTCATATGGATATTCCCATTATAATTGAAGATACTATTACATCAACTACATTACATAACATTGTAGTTGGAGAGCAGCAAGACGGATGCGGGTGGTGAATCCGTTGAATGCAGCTGTCCTACTGGGCTCCATATAACAACTCAGATATAATTATGGTGAACTGACTTACAGTTACACCATAATGGGGTCGTCAGAGGAAAGCTGGCGATGCAAGAGGCGTTGCGAGCGGAGAGAGGCGGCACCGGTGCTGAGGTCGTCGCTGCTGCCGAACTCGCCGTCTTGTTCCGTCGCCGAAAGCAGGTCGTCGTCTGACGTCGCTCTACACAACATTTATAGCAGGTTACTGAAGATGATGAGGACAATTGTGATCACTTACTATAAAATGAATTTTTTTTGAGTTGAGTTTGACTTGAGAAGTAAAAAAATATGGACAGCAATATACACAACTTTTTAACCAATTGTTAACCAATTTGCTGGTCTGTGCCAAACTGTTGTGACTTAACAAATTTGGAGTGAATTTTAGAGAAGCGAAAACGAGTAAACGAGCAACCTGATGAGCGTGGGCAGATTGGATGTGAGGATGGCTTTCTCTTTCTCGATCTCGTGGATGTGCCCCTCGAGGATGCGCTCCTCGGGGCGCGGCGGCGCGCCGGCCGCGCTGCGCAGCGACCACAGTCGGTCGGCCGCCGTGGCGCTCGCGCGCTCCAGCGTCTCGATGTCCGCCAGCGTGCCGCGCGTCTGCAACACACTCACATATACTTACAGACGTCACTACACAATTTCTAATAAGGTGTCATATTTAATAAAACCTTTCTGTTAATTTATTTAAAAAATCGTTAAAAATGTTTTAAAGGAAATCACTATTTGATAATACTAACCGAGCTAATTTTGTCCACTAAAATGGCTTCAAGACAGGCCGTTTGCCGCGCTATGTCATGCAGTGAGTCTTGCGCGGGCTGAATCTTGTGCGTTCTTAGAATGCACGGCGCGAACACTATCGCTAACGCGTTGGGGCCCATCCTGTAAAACACAATATAAAATGTAATTTATACAATATAAAAATTATCGCTTAAATACTATTTCTTTTGGACAACCTTATGGTGAACAGTTAAAGATAAAAGTAGAGAAAAAGGTAGGATGCACGAAAAATAAAAATATAGAAATAAGAAAAATATTAATAGACTGTAACAATCGAGGAATAAAATTAAGTGCTAACACAAAAAATGGCTAAGGGAAAATAAAGGAAGGAAAATAATAAATAGAAACCAACAAAAACTGTAAAATAAGGAGTGACTCAACATTACAACAGGTACATTTTGCAAGGGAGTAAACCAAGTGTAAATAAATTTCGTCATCTACAAAATTTACATTCACAGAACTAAAAATAATACATACCTATTGTGTACTTCTCCTAATGCCACCCTCGCCAAATGAAATATTAACCTCTCAGCTAGGTCGTAATTAGGTTTTGGCAACTTCTTTAGTATAGTGAATATACTGGATACTCGTTCCTGTTAAACAGAAAAACTAAAATTTAAAAGTGAAATTTGATTAACGTGAATAACAACAAACTGCTTAATTGACATCTATAACTTTATGTTGACTAGGTTCTAAACTAGTTAGTTACAAACTCACAATATATTAATATGTAATATATATTTGAATAGGGATGTAGTCAGTAATTTATCATTTGTTTTATTAACTGAATGAACACAACTCTAAATTGTATGACATAATCATATTCCAATATTGTTTTGTCTTTTTCTTGCACCTACAACATCCTTTCACCATCGCTAGTAGAGTGGCTGAGAAGTCTTCCTTGGTAAATCCCAGTGTTTAGTACCTGGGGGTCGGAGATCTCGGCGGCGAGAATGAGGTCGTCGTAGAGGTCGAAGGTGAGCAGCGGCTCTGGCAGCTCGCGGAAGAAGCTCTTGAGCACGGAGGCGCGCACGTGCACGGCGTACGTGTCCAGCAGCCCCACGCCCTCCTCCGGCCGCTCGTCCAGCACCCGCCGCAGCTCGCGCACCTACACCCGACAAACGCAACACCTCCATGTATTACCACTACCACTATCTCATTCATAATTCATCGTCATCAACAACCCTTCACAGTCTCAAATTTGAGAAGGGCTTAGACCAATTGAGGGTTGATGAACATCACATACCTTTTGAGAACTTTATAGGAGAACTCTCAGGTATGCAGGTTTTGTCATGATGTCCTTTTTTCCTTCGGAAAATTCACTTATTTGTAATTAAACACAAGTTTAGGTTAAAATGAGCAAAAAAATAAGTTTTACGAACATACCTTAGAACTAAGACCACTTTTTCTGTACAATCCTTCGACATAGAGTCCGGTCATTTCTATTGTAGTGATTAGCCTATCCACGACAATCGGTATGTTGCTATCACCAGTCGGTAGTTCACTTAACGGCACACCAAACACCTGTAAATTCAATAGATAAATAAAAGCAGTGCTGACTACATCTGATAATAATTTTAATATAATGACTCCGCGATCCGAATGAAATCCGCGATACTATTACTACTCGCTGAAACTCTTTTCAACTCCTTATATTTTTGTCATTGTAAAATGTTATTCTCTTATACATCATGGTACTCCCATTATTTTTAGTGCAAATTTAGTTAAATAAATATTCAAGTAATTTAGAAAAAAAAATACTCGAGCTCACCTTCCCCCGTGTGACAACACCAAACTGTTCTCGCCCGCCCGCGTCCACTGCGCCTACTATGGATGCAGAGGATCCCCCAGAATCACTGCGACACTGCGTTAACACCTGCAAGACAGCATACCATCAAATATTACACCCCATTTACAATAGCACGTCAGGCGAATTAGCATTGCTGCTGTAAGTGTAAGGACAACCAGGTGGAAACGTGCAGTCGTTAGTCCTAGTGTACAGGTACATTACACTAGGTAGGTAGCATTACACTAAATGTAAATAAAACTCATAGATGTAAATTAATCTTCTTTCTGCAGGTACATTCAGCACATGTAAATATGAGCCACCATTTTTTATAAATACTATAAATATTTCATTTTATTTTTAACACAAGATGAGATGAGACTTGGTCTTGCTCTCAACTTCTTCCAGCTGAATTTAGAAGTCCAGCACTTATGTAGTAAACATAGATTGGTTTCTGCTTACAGTGGTTACAGACATAGGAACATGCAAGTGTTCAGATTCTTGTTTAATAAATAAATTATAAAAAGGTTGTCGAACCTTCATGTAGCACTTCTTGTGGGACGCCAACTTGCACGTCTGACAGATGAGCGACCTCTCGATGGGCCACATGAAGAACGTCTTGCAGATCTCACATTCCGTCGGGATGTTAATCATCGAAAGTATAAATGTGTGACCTTTGTACTGAATTGGATCGTCCACCTAAAATTTACAAAATATTTTAAGAACGATTCAAATTTATTGTTATGTTAAAATCCATCTTATAAAAAATTTAATTTTGAAATTTTATAACAGTTGATGCAACTATAAATTTATGTTCAAATCCACATGGTCAAAATTCAGATTGGTCACAATAAAATTTAAAATCTCACGTGTAGATTAATAGATTAATTCAATTTGGAACACTCTTAGATTAATGAAACATTACTCACTTTCCGTTTTTTATCCTTTTTTCTTTTGGTCCTCGCCTTGTCAGTGTCGTGTTGACTCATGAACTCATCCATGAACCCCCTGAAGGCGTTCACGCCCATCGTGATGGACAGCGTGGACCCTTCCCTGGCGCACACGGTCTCCATCACATGCAGGAAATTGCCGATCAAGTCTTTGTACTTAAGCGCCGAGCCTCGTGTTTCGACCACACTGTATGTAGCCACCAAGTTGTCTTTGAACTCCCGGAGTGCATGTTTAAATACCCTGTCCACCTGGAAATGGTAAATATTCACTATTTAGAATTTGTTTGTGATTACGTGTCCATCTCTTAGGGATATTAAAAATCTGACTAGATTGGAATATATTCATCGAATGTATAATAATCATACAATTAAATTTCCCTTACCTCAGACTGTTTTTCATTCTCAGACGACTCCATCAGGTATATCTTCTTTGTGATGAAATTCTGCATCGCTTGGAGTTCTGTCGCGTCTGATATGATTTTGTCCGTCCTGTCCATAAACTCCGATGTGCCGGTTAAACTGAAGTTTGACGTGACAGCGGCCTTCGTGTGATCAGGTGCCATAACACTGTAAGGGCTCTCTTTTAATATTATCCGTTTTCTATTTTTATGGCGTCCTCTGGCCGCAACTGTGACAGGACTCGAGCACGGCATGGTAATAACGCCTTTGTTCTGTATGCATTTGGTGTGATAAAGCTGTTTGCAATCAATGCACCTTTGTCCTTGTGTAATAAAGGCATCAATAGCCTGGTGGCAGTACACACATTTGTCTCCTTTCGCAAATCTTGTACCCTTTCGAAACCTGTAAGCGAATGATGCGATTTATAATATTTTTCCTTTTTAATTTTGGTATAAAAGATATTAGTGTACAGTCTATACAAAAAATAAGTTATTATCTATTTGAGAATCAATAAATGAAACAAAATAGTATGTTAACGTAAATATGTGTGACGGCTTGTTTGTGTGTGTGTGTGTGTGTGCCT
>DWQK01003094.1:0-12034 GCA_018231225.1 Noctuana stator | reverse complement strand
CCGCAGTTTTATAATCCCCGCGCGACGTGATTCGTTTTAACTGCCAAGGAGTAATTTAGCGTGCGAAACCCAGCAAATTGCATTACGCCCTCGTAAATGTATCTGCGTCGATTATATAAATTTATCTTCTAGGTACATACCTACTTATAGGTGACAGTATATTTATAGCACCGATATCAAGTTTCACATCAAATTTTCATTGTTAAAATATGATACGCTGTTATTCCTGCATAGAAATTACCCAATATAATGCATAAAAAAGGTAAATTATGTAGGTACATTTCAGTCGCACATCCCAAAGCGTTAGGAAATGCATATTTATTTAGGTACGTAGTTCGAAATCGTGGAACTTGGCAGTGGCTAGCCAAACACAGTGCGCTTAACTCATTTGTTTGTCTTCAAAACTACTGCTACTAAGCAAACAAAACTATGGACAAATCTTGCATATGTTATATTAGCATTAGTCTATGGTGTATTATTTAAGAAGAACTAATAAGTACCTACAGTTTTTTCGAGGAGGGTTTATATTCTTTCTTGTTTAATTAAGGCGACCATCTTCATCTTCGTGAGTAGCGAACCTTCAACCACAGATAGATTGTGACAAATAGGTTAAAAGGTATAATTAAAAAACGGAACCTTACTTTTAAACATTCACGATGATTTTCAAATATTTACGCTCTCCTTAATATTAAGTCACTACCAATTGTGAATACTTTTTAGAACGCTAATAACAAAACGTAAGAAGCATTCTTTCCGTATGCAAATGCAGCTCCTTTCAAAGTATGCCTTTAAGAGAACCAACTCGAAGAACATTGCAAACGCCACACAGCCATTCCGCTCCGGGAAAATTCGCACAGGATATTAGACGGCATTTGCTTTTAGCTTTTCTTGAAATAGTCCAAGAGCTGAATGAAAAATTATGAACCTACCCCATGGACTTTGAACGAGGTGTCCATGGATTGCAGCAGTGGCGTAGCGTGGTATGGGGCGGTAGGGGTGCCTGCCCCGGGCGGCACTTTTTAGGGGGCGGCAAAATGTCACAATAAGTAATAAAAAAAAGGTGACAATAAGTACCGATTTTTTTATCTGCGAAAACCCACGCTACGCTCTGGATTGCAGTGACCACCATGCTGTGCGTTTTCTACTTAGCTACCTATACCAATAAAAAACTGTACCTACCAATTCAAAACTTATTCGCAAGAAGCTCCTCGCCTATAAAAATGGTGAAGGTGCTAGCACAAAAGTTGAACAGCATCTATTTTCCCATTGTCCGGATAGCCCGGATATTAACAACGGACGCAGATGCTATTCGAACTCTTGCAAATAGCTTTCAATCGAATTAACATAACAAAATTTCGTTTGTCAGTTAATGGCATTCCAGTATGATTCGCTATTCGACTTTACGAGAGTTTCCAATCCTGTTCGGAGTTCGGACGACTCAATCGTAGTTTACAAACCATACTCTGAGGCTGATGTGTTTGTTCAAAATGTTACAATAGTTTATGGTTGTTTTGTATCTGTCTCTTGTACGAAATGCAGTTAAATGAAATTATGTTACGAATTGTAAAGTTACAAGGGTCCAACCGACAGATCTACGGTCAAACAGATCTGCTATATTTGATTGTAGAAAATTTATTTGTAGAATAATGTACATTCGCAATAGTCGCAAATATAGTCGATTTCACCTAATGGCAAGGGGGACAGTACCTATCTGATTTTATCCGTTTTACGTTCGGAAATCGAATAGGAGTATGAATTATAATATTTTTTATATTCAAAGGAACATCCAATAAAATTAGTTGCGCATTTTTAAAACGCTCGCTCACGCTATTTACTTTACAACCCGTACAACCCGTACTAAAAGCATTTACTAGGTTTCGTAAATAGCTTCTGTATGCAATGTTAGTATTATGCTTGGAATACAAAGGAATTTGTACTGAAAATTCAAGCGCGTTTCCTTCTGGTTTCCGCTATTTGTTCATTGCAGCAGCTTATTTACAATTCTAACGCCAGGCATCTAATTTGCTTTTAAATTGATATACCACTTAATCATTTATGTGATTTGATTAATGTTACTGTCATAGAAATGCCTCTGGCTAGCTCGGACTGAAGCTGAATTCTATTAAATAGTCATCTGACATTTGACCGGTTAAATATTCAAATCAGAAGTGCAAATTTCTCTCATGCTTCTATATTAATCACATCAAATGTTGTCCTGTTGATATGTAATGAGACTTTTAATTTCATGAACCTTCGAGTATACATATACTGCTACATACAAACTACCTACAACACTTTTAAGGCCCACTGCCATATCTTTATAATTATTCTCTATTCTTTTTATCACCAGGTGGTTTCGCGAGCACCACGAGCAGTTAATACCAATAGAGAATACGAGCATGTGGGCGCGGTCGACTATCGTGGGCGGTTTACTGACCGTTCGCGACGTGCGCCGCGATGACGCTGGCCGACTCGTCTGCTGGCTTAACAATACCGCTGCCGGCGAGTCTGTGCATTTCACGTTACTTGTGACAGGTAATGTATGACTTGATTGATTCAGGATAGTAAGGCTGCTTGTCTATCTGAGCCGAGCGAGGCAGCAGAGCGGAGAAACGAATAAATATTAACCAATAAATAGCATTGCACAAAGAAGAGCAGAGATTTTGAGGAAGTTGTGTTGGTTAATATCCTGTTGGTTAATATTTATCCGTTTCTCCGCTCTGCTGCCTCGCTCGGCTCCGGTGGACAATTAGCCTAAACCTTACTGTTCTAGAAACATGGTTTCGGAGTAAACATTCAAGCAGTACCAATTTGCTATTCAAACAGTAGCTCCAGAGTTGCTACAGAAACCATTGCAAATAATGTATTATACACATAATTGAGTGCCGAGAGATTTTTCTATAGTTTTTTTGTTCCGGTCAACCATAGCCAAAAGGGTACCTAGAATCAATATGCTGTTTGATTTATTTAACTTTCATTAAGTGTAAATACCTATCTTAAATTTAATGCAGCCAATAAAGATATAGGTACATGATGTTCACCAACCAGTAAAGTGCTTAATATCAAATTATCTCTGAAATTAACATTGACCTAAAATATAATTGAGTTTCTATTAAAGTCTTCTGGTATCTCATATGTGTCGTTGTCTATTGTATTGAGTGATATCAGCTCGAACCGAAGATTTTTGCATTGTGCCGTGTAACTATTATGGCTGTTACAATAATTCCTCATTGGGGCAGGAGTTTCATTGTGTCCATTTCTTTTAAGACAACGGAGCCAGCGACGTCGTTATCGATTGATTTCCGCCCGTAAAATAGCAGACGTTTTATTCTATCACGGACAATGCCGACTTTTGCTTTTATTCAAGCGGGAAACTCGCTTTTGTTGCAGAACCAATCTCCGTCCGAATAAAACCTGAAATGCTACGAACGAAGCTAAACGTTGATGCGAACTTCGATTGTAGGATCTCTGGTCATCCAATAGAAGTGGTATACTGGGTACACAACGGCCGGCCAATGAAGCCTTCGGAAAGGATCAGGGTGACAGATGACGGACTTCGCCTACATATCAAGAATTCACAGCAGAACGATGAGGGATTTTATCAATGCTTTGCTAGCAATACACGGGATCAAGCTTATGGAACCACTGAGTATTTAATCGATGGTAAGTAATTCGGTGGTTTGAGATTTATATTCGATTGTTTCCACTGTTCTCATTGGGAAACGAGCTAATAAGTCCGTGTTAAAATAAAACGCCAAGAAAAAGATTATTGTTTCTAGAGAAAAAAGTTACTGTTTCTAGAGAAAATAGAATTTACATCGAAAGAGAACGTTTATTAACTGTAACGGCAATTTTATTTGCACTACCATGTTGCTGCTAATTATTTTATGATAAATGACTGCGAAGTTTCATCGACGACATCTCTTTGGTCATAATTTGCTCAGTCCATTCCGTGTTTGACTAGTAAAGAATCAATACGAACTGAGTTCTGTTTGCAGATTCGGAATCAGCAAAGAAAGCTGGTGGCAACAGATCGCGCCGGACGCCCTACGCTCGTAGTGCTCACACACACGACACAGATTGGAACTTTACTGGTACTAGAGGTAAGTTTTAAATATCCTATTTCTGAAGATTTTGTTACTCGCCATCCATCTCTTTACGTCTATTCGATTTGGTAATAACATATTATTTTCTAAAACAACTACATAGACACGTATATGCGTACCACCCAACAACCATAAGTGAGGTTTACTCCCAAACAAATTTATTATCAGCCGAGTCCAAATTTACGAAATGGCGATCGAAACAAAGGGGACATCGTATGAACTTTTCCACTTACATCCTGTGTCAGGCCGGGTCTCACAGAAACATAAACGAAAGTTAATAAAGTTTTGACAGTGAGCTACGACACAAAGCCCAAGGTTCCATCAGATCTTGTTTATATCTTTGACAAAGTTTCGGATAAAAAAAATTTTGATACAATTATCTAGGTCCTAATTTCAACTTAGTTATCGTCTTAATTAACAAGACATGGAGTATGTAAAGAGAAGACTTTTTTACGTTGTCGTCACAAGCGGCCGTCTCAGTTATTAAACAACTTACTTCATGGAATGAATTTTAAAAGGTTTGTTTTTGTGTTTGTCCGGTGTAATCTTTGGAACGGCATTAATTTTTACTGAAAAATAGATGAATCTGTTGGGCAACAGTAGGTATATAGGCTGCTTGTCTGATCATTAAATTTAGTTAATAAATCAACTGTAGGTAACATTGCTAATATCGGTAATTTACATTTTAAAAAAAAAAGGCCCAGATACACTGAAAGCTCTTACTGAAGCAAATATTAAGGAGGAAAAAATAACTGCACAGTTGCATTCAGTAAGAAATTTTTTAACGTGGATAACATTACAACAAGAGTGTATGTAGAAATAATCTATAAAACCAGCAGCCATTACTGGAGGATAAAATAAATATCATGGTTACTTAGCACGTAATGTGTACGTAATATGCGACATTTTATACACTCTCGTTCCGACTTCTTCATAAAATATTTAAAAGTCCATTTTTAAGCTCGGATTCGCTGCAAGCTATTAGAGTCAGCTCTTCAGCTCAAACAAAGAGCTTCAGTGACGCAGGAACGGGTGCCGCGGGCGAACCCAGCCGCTGCACTAAATACTAAACCAGGCATTTTCCAATTAAGATCCTATCTCGTGTCGCATAAGGTCGTTTTTACACGTTTCCGTCATGAAATATAAGTCTCTTTGTCTCATTATTAATTCGCTCCCCCTATTTGGTGTCGCTGCTCTTCAGGGAGTCGGTAAGAAGGGCCGTATCTACGTACGCGCGTTAGCTATCGGAATATAGAAAACCTTATTATGTACGGGCTTTAATTATGCGTGAGTTGCAACGCTTTTCATTTAAAACTTCAAAATAGTCACATCTGCATTTTACGTGTAGCATGTGACTTTTTTTTAATGAGATTTTTGGAGCCGGCGTAAATTTAATTTTGCGGTATACTGAATGCAATCTTTGAATGCAGTAAGTTGGAGATTAAGTTGAAGACTATAAATCATGTACGATGGTCTATGTTGAAGACAAATTGCAGATTCATAGTTGTGCCACAGTTCTCCGCGGAAGTTCAAATACATATTATTTTACTCGTGTTTTACAATATCTACTTCACTTAAAAATGACATATTACAATGTCAACTTTTATTTTTTAAATTAAAAAAAGTCAACAGTAAGGTAGAAATCGCTATCAGCGATAAGGCCGGTAGCCCTATGTTCACCCAAACGCCATCCATTTTTGTTTCCATAATACGGTCGACAATAGATCAGAAAACAGGAGCCGTCAAAGAAACTCACTCTTTGGCAGTACCCGTGTAGTCCCCGAAATACGGGACGGTCAACATTTTTGCGGGCACACTCCCAAATTGCAATCTATAAAGTTGGTGAATGGGAGGGTCCCTGGCAGCAAGTGTGCGAGACAAGCCGTCCAATAAATTATGCAAGTGGTTGGCCTTCTGTTAACAGGCCTCATTTGTTCAGCCACAGCTTCGTTAGCTGTAGAAATGAACCGATAAACCGCAATATATAGCTGCTAATACTGTTGTTTCGAGTTTCTATCTAATTTGTGTTGGAACTTCGTCTCACGGCAAACTTAAGCTCTAACTATAAATCAATACAACTATCATCAAGAATTCTTAAGTAGAGAGTCTGAAACGTGATTCACGATGGGTTTTTTACCTGATGGCTTTCGGACGGTCCACCAAAGTAATATACGTTGGCCCAAAAGCATTCCTATTCAAGTTAAGCCCCGAATGAAGTAGTTATATGTTTTATTGACTAATAAGCACTTACTGAATTTTCCCACAAACTTAATAACTTTTTCAGTCTATTTAAATTAGAGCTAAAAGACCTGATACTGATTTACAGTGCAACTACATCATAAATCTGTCCACGCCCAGCTTTCTAGGATCCAATGGCTTTTGATAAACGACTATTTACGGTCTGGAATACTATTATTCATAATTAATGTCCTAGAAACAATAAACCTCTGACAAAAATATATACCTAAGTAAGATCGTAACTATGGGTTTGTTGAACAAATGCCGCAATTTATTGTGCGCTCAACTGCGGGATCAGTCTGCCTCTTTTGTATTACATTTAAATAATAACTTAGATTTGAAAGCCTGTGGTTCAATGTGACATAAATTCAATAGCAGTTTTGTTTTAATAATGTAAGGAAAAAATGAGTGTTTTTTTGGATAAAATCAACAGCATTGTGCTCAACGTGAGGGGTTAGAGCCCCGTCATAATGATTCCATTTTTCATTTAATAAATTGATCGACGGATTTTTTATCAAATGACAATGTTATGACAAAAAATTCCGTAAACTGACGAAGACATAATTATTTCGGACTTAAAAATTCAATTGCAAACAAAAGCGGTAAGTATTTAAAATTAAAAGCCTCTGTCCGCTGAAATTTTAAATATTTAAGTGGATTTTTTTTTAAATTCTGAACGTTTTTACTTGAATAAGCAATAAATAACGCGCATTGAAATGCACGCTCGTATCTACGATTATATAGGAAAACTGTTCAAAGGAATTATCCATTTCACTCGGACAAAGGGTTTATTAAAAAGTAAAAAGGAGCACATCAAAGCTTTGTGTAGGCAAAACTGTTAATCGCCTAGATGGTGAGGTAAAAAATATTCAATCACTGAGTTCGGAGGCGTGCCTACGGACCGCCGGCCCGGATTTGCGACGTCCAACAGCCTCTATAATACCCACTCGGACTTACCCGAGCTAGAGCTTAGTCTATGCGCAATTTAAACTTGATATGTCCCGCTTTTCGGAGAGCAAAACAAACTAGCCGTCAATAGTTATTTGAATTTGAGATGTCGAATTCTCTTAAAGGGTTACCAGTTCCTTTCTTGCTTACCGATTTATTGTTGGAATTTATCAGATTTTTACATTTTTGTAAAATTATTTGTAAATGAGCAAACAAGTATGAGACCTGATACCATATATACGGTGACATCATGGTGATCATAACACCTTTAAGAATGTTCGACACATTCACCACCTGAAAAAAGTAATTTATTCTCAACTCAGAATCGAAGCCGGAGCTGGTGTACTGGTTCTCGGAGCAGACTCTGCAGCCAGGGCCGAGCGTATCACTCAAATGTGTCGCAATGGGCCACCCACCACCGCAGTTCACGTGGTTGCTCGATGGATTTCCTATACCAACTAATTCAAGGTAATGGCGACTGCCACTTTTCACTATAAAAATTACATTTCCGAAAATAAAACTACCAATTGATGCAGGACCCACAAAGTATTCACAAAATGTCTTTATATTATACCACTTGATAAACTTAGTAATGTTTACCTACAATTTGAAATGAAAAGAAAATACCTGGAAAATAGGTATTACCTTCGTCTTTTTATGGTATCCATGAATTCGTGTTTGTGTTGAAAAAATCCTTTATAAGTATAAAAAAATAACATAAAAATACGTTAGAGTAATAATGATTCAATAATTATTATAACAATGTTTTCGAGACAGCAGGGTCTATCTGCTACATAATCAGTTTTTCTAATTGCGAGGATAGCTCGTATACCTTAATTCATCAGAAAATAAACTGCTAACACATTTATTTTCCAATCTAATGTTATAAAAAGTTGCTCCTGCTATTCTCATCAGGCACCTACATAATTATGCTTTCATTAGGATTTGTAGCGTTTTACTGCTAGAATATTATCTAGAATATAGGTTACGAGGGCAACGATAATTGTCATTGAAGTTTTTCATTACCCGCTATTAGCGAAACTGAAGTGGGTTTAATTAAAACTGAGTAAATACCTTTAGGTAATAACAAAGTAATAAGAGACTTAAATATATTTCTGGTAGCAAAGGTTGACATATGGATCAAATAGTCCAGTTCGGGTTATACTTGAATTTTATTTTTATGAAAAAAACAATTATTAATTTCTAATACACCTATGTATATAGGTATTAATTTATGACTTTTTTATTCAGGTTTGTCGTCGGACAACACGTGACGTTACAAGATGACGTTGTCAGCCATCTTAACATTAGCAGAGTAACAGAACAAGATGGTGGCGAGTACGCGTGTGTTGCCAGTAATGCGGCGGGGAAAGCTGTCCATGCCGCTCGGGTAAATGTGTACGGGCTGCCATTTATACGGGAAATGCCCAAAGTGACAGCGGTGGCCGGTAGCGACCTAAATATCAAATGTCCTGTCGCTGGTTATCCGATCGAGTCCATTACTTGGGAACGAGGTGAGGTTTTTAAGTGTTCTGCATGAAACTTTACTCATAGTTCGTATTTGGCACAGACTACATGTTTATTCTACGTCTGTGGTATTTGAAAATTTTTGGAACCCACGCACTTACCTACTCTGCATCTCTCCATCATCTATTTGAGGGTGGTAATTAAGTATTTTGTTAAAAACTTGTATTTGCTATCAGCTTAATACTTTTATCAAGAAATTCCTATAAAAATTCTATAACGCTCATTTGGTATGCTTGGGAAAACCTAATTTCACTTTCAGCTAAATTTGAAAAATCGCTATCTCGGCTCCTCGGAGCCAATTTGAGCGTCTTATTTAATAGTAAAAAAATTGACATGATTTCCGCGCCTACATTACGGTACGAAATTGGATTGCCTCCGTATTCCCTCTCCAGACATTTTTTTTACACCTTTAAGATTTCTGCAGCTCTTTTATTGTGCATTGACTAATGTAGGTATAAATATTACGCCTCGCTCACACTCATTGCCCCACACTAGGTTGTGGATACATTCCCAGTGTTGAAGGTGCCATAGACAATTACGAAGCCTATTACACAATTAAAATAAAATGAAATACCCAAACTGAGAACAGAAGTTGTTATGTAGTTCATCATATTTTAAACTTCTACTCCGCTAGGAACGGCTCCCAGGACCCCTTGAATGGTGAATTGGCGTGGTAACTACTACAAACAGGGGTCATCAAACGAGTTGGTATAGGTCATACATGTATATAGTGTTATAGTACGTACATGTATAGTGTTAAGCATGTAGAAGTGAATTCCTTATATACCTAAACACATTTTGAGAAATGGGTACTCACTAAAGTTTCATATTATGACATCGATTTCTTATGATTGAATATTTGGTTTTCTCTGTATTTAAGTTAATGTTTCTTGGAATCTTTAAATCCCATAAAATTACTACGATAGGTACAACATAATCTTATTTTATGTGTTTTGAAAAGCCATTTTCATATTTGCCTCCAATATAGAAATTTAGGTTAAATAATTATGATTTGTAAAACCAAAACAATTTAAAACACCTTTAAGTAACTTTTCCTTTAGAAGCTGTTTTATATTTAATCCATTTAAAATAAGGCTGTCCAAAACAAACATAAATTTACGTTATAAACCATAATTAGACTTTTTATGAAGGTGTATTGTGAGAAATTGTAATAATAGCTGGACGGTAAAATCGCGTACTGACCGCACAGAAAATTGCTCTCGGTAATCTAATAAAGCGGATACTTCCGCGCTATCCAATTAGGAACTTGTTAAAATTATTCTTTTCTAATTTTACAACGGGCAACTTTATAATCATACCGCGAACCGTACCTGGTTTTAAAGCGAATTGTTAAAAAGTTAGCTCTGTCGCTACCTGAAAATGGTTTCTGTAGACTGAGTCTTGTTGGAAATATAACTAAGTAGTTGGGAATACTTGAAAGGATCCTTTCTAAAAGAAAATTTCCGGTGATGTGTCAAAATTCCAAACCCAACACACTGGAGCAAAATGAAGGTCGAGATTCAACATTTTTCAACAAATGTTGTGAAAGCTATAAGACGTTTTATTTCCAGCCCACTACATCAAGGAACATAAAGAAAACGTTGGACCGTGAAATCCTTACCTCGTATAACAAAATTACTGGTGAGATCAAATTAAGACTCGACGGTCACTCCTTCGTAATTTTCCTTTTCCACGACCCTTGTCAACGGCGGGTTTTATCTTTTTCATAGAAAACTCTCATTAAGCTAACCTCAAGTTTTAAACGGGGTATAAAAGGTGACATCTTCATGTCTAATAGCAGAAAAAAAAACGATGAGATATACCTAACTATAACTAGCTAAATTAATTTTAAATTGCTAGGACTCTATATATGCTTTTGATTTAAATCCATTTTACTTTAGGAAAATCATTCTTTTTTTTATTTCAAATTAAATTTGTCCTGGCACAGGAAGTTTCCGCAGAACTTTGAGTCGTTTGCCAACTGGTGAAATTTTTATTTTGCACGCCGCTTTGTTGGTGAACCCTCGACCGAGTTTCGTGTCAATGGTCGCAATTGTACGAACAATTTTAAATTAGGAATATAATTTTTTTTTATTTAAACTTGACGATAGAAAGTCGACACGACTCCTTAAGGCGTTTGGGTTGAGCTTAAGATAGCTGCAGAAAAACAGTACAAAAATCCTTTTTATCCCGACTTTTGTTGATCAACAGCATTTAAGATTCAAATATTTAAACAAGTTATTGCTCAATTATATTCTGATTATTCAACTTTTAGTCCCTGTAATTGATATTTGTCAATTTGTTGTGGATTTATTTTCCGCTACCGTACAGAAATTAGAAATGGATTAATTACTCCCTCTGTTTACGTCGCGTCATTAGATAATTGGCCCGGAATCGTTAAACAATTGCTGCGACGTTAGTCAATTTAAACAGAACACATAAAAAGTATAAAAACATTAAAAATGTTAAATTGACAGATTAATAAGAAGAATTCATATTTAATGCTTATTTCTGATTATAAAAACAAAGCTATTTTAAATTGGAGGGAAAGTTTTGGAGAATGTGTATTTAAAATCACGGAACTCTGAGAGATAAGAAGACAGAAAAAGCCCCTACACTCTTTTAGCACGAAATAAGCGTTTGTCACGCGTTGGAACATTACATGACTTGTGGAAAAGAAACAGTATGTGACATTATCTTTCAGCGTATATTATGCTTTGTCAACCAACCAACCAACCGTGTCCATGGGTTGCAGCGACCACTAACCATCATGTGGCCTGCATACTCATTTACCATAAGAAAATAAGATCTATCTTTATATTATCCGCTTATACCTACGTACCTTTGTCTACAGACGGACAGACCTTGCCTCTGAACCGGCGGCAGAAAGTATTCCCTAACGGAACATTGATCGTGGAACAGACACAAAGAGGCGAGGACGCCGGCACGTACACCTGTCAGGCTACTAATAGACAACGACATGTCGCTAGAAGAGATGTCGAAGTGCAGATTTTAGGTAAGTACGACGTTATATGTTCTTTCGTCAATCATAATCTCCTGACCTTTACGAAAAATTTACCTGATATAACATCTGAAAAGTATTGGCAGGCATAATTACTTATTCACTGCCTATAATATAAAATTGCAAATCATCGATATCAAAAAAAGAAACATGAAAAAATTATACAGTTGTTATTTGACACAGTTTAATATAA
>DWQK01003093.1:0-12037 GCA_018231225.1 Noctuana stator | reverse complement strand
GTTCCTGAGATTAGCACGTTCAAACAAACAAACTCTTCAGCTTTATATTATTAGTGTAGAAGTAAAATAAATTTTTTTTCAATAAGTAACAAAGAATCATACAATAACGACTCTACGACATCTCTGTTCCATATGTTACCACTCAGAGTTAAACCGAATTCTTTTTACGTATTTTTTTAACGAATTCATCGGAAAACGGCACATCCGTCGGATTTGGGTCAGGCGACAATTATTGTTCACATTCGCCCATCAGATAATGCATTACTTTTATGCATTCCACAAACAGTAACCCATCGATAGGTTGTTTAAATTTTACTTGTTTCATTTTATTATAACTTGTTTCATTTTTAAGTTAGCGATAAATGAAAATAGTCGTATTTGTAGCACTATCCTCTTCCTATTATCAGAAGGAAAATTTCATAAAAACCCTGTGTAATTTATGTGGTTACGCGGTTTTCAATGCGTTTTATCTTTTTTTTGTGGGAACTAAAAAATAGGTCACACCTTATCGCAATAATAACCGAAACAATAAAATAATGTTATATACGATACTGTACTTACGGACTATTACGGTCATGTAAACTATCGGGGAAAGTTGTAATACCCGTTATTTTAATCCTTCCTAAGCCCATTGTAAAATAGCGATACACTTTGTAAAGCACATCGAAAATATTGCAGTGACAATATAAATAGACGGTCGGTGAAATAGGTAGTTAGTAATCCGTAAAACAAAGACATACCTACTAAAAATTTTACTTATATTTTTATTAGGATCGCTGATTGTACTGTCATAAAAATTACTTATACTATGTACCTAATTATTTTTTACTGACGATAAGGCTGTGTTCAAACCAAACTGACTGTCAGCCTTCGTATTTGAACATGCTCACTGTGAGCTCCAGTGTACCGAAACGAGAAAATAAACGGTATTTTTTTTAACGGTTACGCATAGCGCAATAACGTATCGTCGGTTAGATGTGAACGAAATAATGAATATCGCTTACGTAGCAACATAACAGCACATTTACAAAAAAACATAAGTTACGACTTGTTGAAGCATTATTAACTTAAATATAATCACACTCAAACTAACAATGGCACAACTCTTATTTTTATGACCTGCAAAAATTACGTATTGAAAACCTAAAGTTAGTAACTTAATTTCAAACATAAGTTCAATCTTTGACCGCCGTAAATGTGCCATTTTATTGCTGTGTGAGCGATATGTATGGATATATGTACAATAAACTGCGTAACGTTCGCTCACTTTAGCGGCTGACAGTCAGTTTGGTTTGAACACGGCGTACGGGCCAAGTTTATGCGGACTTCAGAACTGACATCGTTTAATAGGTCGTTCCATCGCAGATACGACACATTCCGTGGTACATTCCGTGAACGCCATGGTCAATATCCAAATCGGTTAAGAATTGGTGAAGGGGGCTGCAAACATAGAGAACCTCCGTTTTTGAAGTCGGCTAACAAGTGTGATTGACGAGTATTGTTTCTAATAGTCGATCCTTTGCAAAGTCATAGTACTGCCAACCTTGTCGTCCTTATAAGGACACTTATTTTAAAAATTGAAACAAAAATAAAAATAAAATACATTTATAAAGACAATTGAGAGATACTAAAAATGCTAATAAAATATCTCCATAGATAAATAATCGCGCAAGGGCATCCGCAATAGTTTCCCAAACTGAAAATAACTGGAAGCAGGTAAAATTTGTAAATATGATTTTGCAAAAAACACTCCGTATTAACACACATTTGGGTTTTTCTTGGCATCTAATAATACTTACCTAATTACGATAAATATTGTCATTGTTACTACTACTAGCCTTGGATCGTGCATTTCAAATCATATACGCAAAACGGTTTTGTCTAAAAACAACCTCATGGTTTTTTTCCAGCCACGTGCCTATTCTGAAAGAGTTTAGATTAGTGATGGGAACGAGAATTATCGTAGATTTCTTTTTAATTTAGCCGAGGTAACTGACACGGCCACTTGGTTTATTAATAGTTACTGTAGGCCCGTACTTAGACTATCTATAGTAATCTATACCATAATAATATCTATATCCCACGTGAAGTATTAACCTCTGCCCATCATTGTCACGTTAGGCACAGCTGCACTTTCAAGTATAAGAAGAGTTTAGACCACAGTCGACTACTAATTTATGTAACTCTTTCTTTACCTATAAGGCGAACTTAATTCCTATCAATTCCTATCGCATTTCCTATCAATCAACCGTGGATGCATTATGACCACTTGTAAAAAGCACAAAAAGAAATTTATTAAAAACATATTTAAGAAAGTTTAGAAGATATCGTTTTAATTCAGTAGGATGGGACTGAGAGTTGAGCTAAAGTTTGTGTTACTTACGCAATAATTAATTATGATTTAACTTATCAAGATATACCTTACTTAGATATAACTTACTATATTTAGCTCATAATTGTGTTCTCATGTCTGAATGAAATGTCTTTTATGTGAAAATAAAGTTCTTAAACCTAAAGGCTTAACTAAGTTAGTCGAGAGATTTTATAATTTTATCGTTCCACCTATTTGCCGGTGCACGTACAACACTAAATGTCCGTCCATAGGTAGGTAGAGTTTTGCCAAAGCCAGACGATATGAATATTCATACGGAGTTTTTACCCGTAACGGTGACATAAAAATAGCATTGTCTTGTAAAAAATAGACGCTCCATAACAATTAAGTTTTGAAACAAAAGATTGTATTATTTTTTGAAGGCGACGCGTCAGTTTCAACGCGCTACCGTGTTCGAGTATTGTTTGCGACGGAATTATGCCGCTAGGTGTAAATGAAATACTTAGTTTTAGATATTTTAAGCCAGTGAGTTTCTCTCTTAAAATATACCTACTCACGCATACCATTTGCTATTATCATTACATAATCTGTGTAGTGTACCAAAGTGGTTAATACCTACATTATTATGTTTATACTTATATTTGTTTTTCGAAATTAAACAGCTCTTAACATTTTGGACACTTATGGATTATTATTGGATATCTGTTTATATATCTACCTAAATTTCCCCGTCGAAATTTAGTTGGCTAATGGGTATGTTAAGATGGCCAGGGAGAGATCTTATTTCTCACACTAATTAAGTGATTGCATGTTTTCTATTTATTTTTAGTTACCTAATTACATTTTATTTCATGTTTAAAGTGTTTTTTATACAATTCACTTCCAGATAACGTTAAATAAGCAAATTAAAACACAAACGTAGGATAAAACTGATATTTTATTGTTACGGCATTCAGCACACACGATATTTTTTCTATAAATAACAAACAAATTCCTTTGGAAAAAGTACAAGACAGTACAGAAACTACACATGCTGTTACAAATCTCATTTACATTACAAAAGGCTCCACTTGCAACAAAAGTGCGTTTTCTCCTCATTATTGTGATAGGTACGAATAGGTACATAACTCGCTTAAAACATTAAAACGATTGTTAGTTTCCTAAAACACCGTTCATAGATACATGGCTACAGCAAACCGATACATCTATAGCATGACTTACAATGATAATATAAATAAATAAAATAAATCTTTTCTTTCTAAGATAAATACACTCTGATTCGCTTACCTTAGAAATTAGGTACTATGCAGACGATAGTCTGTGCGATCCTAACACTACATCTAATAGGTAACTTCACCGTTGCTTTAAAATGTACAATATGAGAATAAACATAAACATAATGTGAAGAAGTGACCTTAGATTTTGTACTTAATCAAGGGTTACAGTCTTGTTAACATATTGGTCACTCGTCCCTAATTACATCTACTTAATTAAATACATTGTAACAGAACTATTTACGCTAAGTATCTAAAACTATTCATCTAATTATATCTTAATTAAAATTTAAACAAAACCTACAGTAACGTTATTTGGCATATCCACTATACAATCGAGACTGACGTCGCAAGTTAATTTTAAAAATATATTAATTACTATGAAACACTCTCGAACGTTTTTAATTAAATACATAATTAGTACATCAAGCACAATGGACTTGTTTCTCATGAGTAAAAAACAGAATTGAAACATCTATTTGGGCTACTAAAATATAAGCAACAGTCTTTGGCTTAGACACAATGAAGGTCACAAATTACGACACATTACGAATTTAAACGATACGTAATAATTTAATCTTCCATTGTTCCTTAATATCTATCAGCTACGTAGAGCCGACACGATTGACTAGGTTTGTCTGAAGTAATATAGTTGAACTAGGCGTGTTGCGCGCGACCCAAGTGAATGAAAAATGCAACTCTGTCACTGCTTCTTTCTCCACACTTGTTGCACATAAAAGGGTCGTTGTACCCATGAAAACCCATGTGGATCGTGTGCATGGTAAGGTCTCCGAAGGTGATGTCGCAATATTGACACGAGTAAGTGTTCGCTGCAGTCGAAGAAGGCACGTCGCCAGACGCGTCAGACTCTGAATCCGACGGCTCTGGGTCCGCCATTTTATTATCTTCATGTTGCATCCTTAGAGCTGCGGGCTGCAGCTTGAATGCACGTCCTTTTCTTCTGTTCTTCGAAGAAGTTGTAGGGGTCATCGGCATTGAGCGTTCCGAAGGAGGCGGTGATCCAGCTTTGCTTGTTTTTGCATTGGTGAGATCAAGGGCGTCATTAGACTGGACTGGTGACTCAGATCGCGCAGCCGGCGTTTGGGGTAAACTGATGGGAGATTTGGTTGGAGGTGGAGTTACTCCCGAGTCCGAAAGGCGTTCGTTATAAGACAAGCGTTGCTGCAAAATCGACTGAGGTGAAGGCGCCATTCGTTGTTTTTCAGCAGCTTCCATGTTGGGCGAGGTCCTTGGAGGTTCGAGGTTATTGTTTGGCGGGAACAAAAAGGAGTGGGGTAAAAGTGGAGGCAAATAGGGTAAACTGACTGGAAAGTGGTTTCCAAAGAGCGAATGTGTGGGATGTGGAGGAGGGGGCTGATGTTGATTGTTGTTCATCATAGGCGATTGTTCAAACATTTTATTCAATGGCTTTTGTTTAGGGCCGCGACGAGTGCCGTAAACATCTATGATAGGAAGAGGGTTCGGTGTTCCATCAAGATTCAGAACCATCGCTGGGTTGTGTTGATATTTTCGCAGGTGGAGTTTGAGAGAATGGCAGTATTTGGTTGCATAATTGCAGTCTGCGCAGCGGTACTGATAGATGTTAGAATGGGATTTCAGGTGAGAATTGAGCATAGATTTATTGACACACGAATATGAGCACTGGGTACATTGAAATGGCTTAGAACCCATATGATTTCTCATGTGATATTCAAGGTGGTGCTTGTATTCTGTCACGAATGGACACTTCCGGCAACACAGCATCTTTTCAGGTTTGATATGCTCTTTGCTGTGTTCCCAAAAGCTAAGTTTCGTTACGGCAACAAACTCACACTGCTTGCACTTGAAAGTTTTAACCTTTCCATGTGAATTGACAGCAGGAACCCGTAGACCTGGTTCCTCATCGAAGTCATCTTCCATTCCTGATCCATCGCGACCGTCTTCGTGGTCTTGCTTATTTTGACCGATGCCTTCGAAACCAGAATCATGGAAGCGATCGAAAGCTCGTCTTTCTGGCGATGAAGGAGTTCTTGGTGGTGATTTTGGCGGTGTGGCATCAGCACGGGCCAAAGGTGTGGAGACATTTGTGGGCGGTGCAAGAGATCTCGGTGAATACGATGTTTCATATCCCGGTGAGGGATTGCGGTCATCTGTTGGACGGTTCTCAAATCCCGGTGGTGTAAGCAGGCTGTACGGTAGCCCGTTGCGGCATGTGTTCAAATGTACTCCAAGATTAGCTTTCGCTTTTAATGGCATACTGTCGTAGTATGGAGATGGTTCACCGGAGCTACCAACGCTACGTGGCGAATGTCCATTGGAGTCCTTACTCGATGATGAGGGAGATGCACTATGGAACCCCTCCGAATAGAAACCACTGATCTGTTCCTTCGAGAAGCTTCCGTCTTCCATCGGTTCCGATTTCTAGAAAGAGGATAACTGTTATAGATTGATCGGTCTAAATGTTTTCGAGAGACTAATAAAAAACAGTCAAATAAATGCAACAGATACTAAAGATCGGTAATGCGATGGTGATTAATAACGAGGAAATTAGTACACGGTTATTACGAGCGGATCTATTTGATGTTGTTGTTTTGAGAGTAATCTTGTTAATAGAACACGACTGGTAGCAAATATGTTTTTAATGTAATCACGTACTTAAAAAATGTTTGATTGTGCCGACTTTTTCTAAGGGCTTGCGACTCTAATAGGTTTGTTTCGACAATGTAAAGAGTATTCACAATTTAATGAAGTAAACATAACTATATTGATAGTTTTGATTACAATTCAAATACACTACTTAGTTATGGTAACAGTCCATCATTAATTTGAGATCGTTTTATAATGAAAACAGTTAAACGCGTAACGTGTATGATGGGATAACAATAATTGCATTTTTCCGGCGCAGGGAAATTTATCATTTGAAATCTTGTAAATAGTAACTAAATTTGATGGTAGGTTTTTGGAAATAACTCTTTTAAGGGGTTTACTAATCTAAAGAATAATTAAAGTGGCTCTATTGAAATATTAAAATATTCTATTTTTATACGTTGGAGAGCTGTGATGTGATTTTAGTGTCAGAAGATACTTGTATTTGGGGTGATCTGTGACATAACACAATACAGTTAGATACTCACAATAGGCGGTTGAAGAAGCGCGCTCCAGGATGGTGCGTGCGAGTGTGCTGGCGGCATGCCGGCAGGCGACGCACAACTCAGCATACCTGCACCAATACGTATAGAGATTAATAATATTTACAAAATTTTTTAGCCCCCGATTTTTATTTATATGATAACTAGTTGTGGCACGCGGTTTCAACCGCGTTAAGAATAGTAACCGTGCTTGATAGCCTATAGGTAGAAGCCTATAGGAAGAGATTGTTTGTTTGAACGCATTAATCTCAGGACCGGTTTGAAAAATTCTTTTTGTGCATAGCTACATTCTATAGCGTATAGCTACGTTCAAACAAACAATCTCTTCAGCTTTATATTATTATTATTATACATATACACCTTCCTATTGAATCACTAGGTATATCTATTAAAATCTATTAAACTAATATATTGAAGTTTCTAGAAATAATGTTTAAGGTTCTGTCTTACTGTAATTTCGTATGATTTCTACTCATTATTATGACTTCTAGGAATGAGTTATGAAAATTGCTATTCCGAGAAAGTATAATAATGTTTAATATAACGGCTATAAAACGGGTAACTTTGTAATTCAGAGACAACTGTTTAAAAAATTGAACTATAATTTACTGATTGGTTGCCGAAGGATTAAGGTGCAATTTATTATTACGCCCTCCGTAAGGCAAAGAGATCAAAGGGCTTACCCAGTGATTAACAGTTTAATATTTACAATACTTTTTAAAAGCGAAACAGGTGCCTACTCTACCATTTCAAAAGAGATTTACCTACTATTGATTTTCAGTTTTAAAAAAAAAAACTTGAATGAAAATTAATGTTAATAAATTATAAAAATGATAATTGATTGGTGATAAGTTGTCACTCTCAATTATGAATATGAAAAGAGTTATTTAAAATTAACGATAACATCTCTAATTTGATACATTTAGGTAAATATGACTAGGACCCCCTGTGTCGCGGGTGCCATGGACACATACAAAGACTTGCCGATCGCAAACGGATACGAAAATATTCATCATTTAAATATCCGCCGGGACTGGAACCCAGGACCATTCGAATGGCGGACGGGCATAATAATCTATAGTTAGGTACGAATCGTCAATGATTTTTTAATTGAATTTTAATTTATATAACCTATTACATAAATTAAAATATAATTCCTCGAATTTTTTATACTTAGGTACAATGAATGAATAACACGTTTAATTAATTTTCAACGAATCTTTTGTTTTATTTTTTACCAACAAAGACTGAATAAAAATTTGAAGGTTATTTAATTAACGACCTGGAAGACAATATCTAATTCTAGTGTATCGTCGCGTTTACCTCAATTTGAATGCTAATAAATGAATTATTTGTTACTTTTAATTGTTACTTTTCTTAAATGGAATTGTGTAACTAAAAAGAGTTTAAAGTTTAATACCTACATACGTACTTAATAGAACGTAAAGTTGCCTACCTCCATAATTTATTTTGATAGACTTCATTAATTAAATAAATAAGTCCTACTAGGTAGCAACTCATTAATAAAATATAGGTAAACCAGTGCCTATTGTTGGTAACTACGTTATACCTACCTATTTTTGATTTTTTTAACTAAATGTCGAAACTTCATTTAACTGTTAAGTTTTAGTAAGATTCAGGATTTCTTAAATTTAACATTGCAAGATACATAATATATTATATGAACGATGTGCCACCCTGTCTTTGTAGTTGTAGATAGATATTTTTATTACCTACCTATTGCAAAACTAACATGCCTTAACTGCATGCAAAATGTATGCGAAATTGGTTACATCGCAAATTATAAAAAAATTCTATAACAATAAATGTCACGTAGCGTTCATTTCTTTCGTAATTATATAAAAATTAATTGTCGCAATCAAGCCTCTATTAGTTTCCTATAAATTTTATCGACAAAGACACCGAAGGCTATTAAGACCAGTAATATGTTTGCTACAATTCGATTATTAATTACGGCGATTAATACTTCGGCCACTTTGAAGTTCTTTTTTCAAATTAATTAAGGATTTTTAATATCGATACCTAGGTATTTGTAGTTCAATAAGTAAAGTGTAGTTAAGTGTTGTCAAACTATTTTAAAAATAAAGTTTTAATATTGCTATGACACGATTATCTATTTTAGCATAATTATAAATAGGTAGATAGGTTTTTTATTGTGTCAGAAAAGTAAAAGTTTAAATAAACAATAAATTTAAATTAAACAGACACGTAGCACATTATTCTTACTCAAGACATCAGCAATTATGTAGGTACCTATTTCACGTGAAAAATATTCAGCAAATTTTTTTTACGTAACAGGTGTATTAAATTGAAACCTACCTTCCTCTTGAGACTATCTTCGTTCGGAAATTCACAGCACTAGTATTGTTATTATTTATCAACTTCACTAAAGTTTATTTATAATCTATGCACAGAGAAATTCAAAAACAGAACACGTAAAAGCTTGAGTAATTTCAAAGACAACCCTTCGATCCGGTAGCCAAAAACGGTCTGATTGCCACCGCCTCTCGGAGAATACTGAAAAAAATCTGTCAATTTTTATGCCCCAAACATCGATAAATGTATTCTACTTTTGAAGGCGACGAGTTTTCTGGCGCGAGCAAGACGCAGTCACCCGCAGATACGTTCGTCCCTTTCGCACCCCCACAGCCTATTTTTACTCGAACCAATACGAGGCCGGCTACTGTGGGTGGGGAGTTATTAAGTTATTGTTTATACGATATTAATAATAAAAAAAATAAACATCAGGCGCCGTTATTGTAATAAAGCTGAGGCGTCGTACCTATCGGTTATTATTCAGCAATAAATTGGGAGTATGCACGCAAATCAGATTGATTTTCTATTGTGTTCGGCTCTACGATAATGTAATTTTTATGTTTGTTTGTCACGATATAATAATAGGCTTTGTTATTGTCACAACATCGGTTAAAGTTCTAGTAGCATAATCAGATCAATCAATAAATAGTTACTGTTTTTAAATGCAACTTAAATTAAGCTCATTAGAAAGTTTATAAACTCTACATGCCTCTACATCACCCTATTTATGTATATCCAAAGGGGAAGTGCGTATTGTCCTATACGGTTTTTTACTATAAAATGTTTCCCCATCATTGGGTAGCTATTTTTAAAAGGGCTAAAAAGTTCGAATGATAAAAAACGACAGGGCAGGCGTTTCGAGGGGCGTCGAGCTTTTTATAGCCGTGAGAACCAATCGGAGAGTCGCGTTTAAAAAAGGAAACATCGTCATATTTTTTCAGAATTGACGTATCTTCAGCCAATCATCAAGCTCCATTTACAATTTATACAGCGGCATTAAATTATGCGAGCACATTTTTTGATTTGCTGTATGAATGTGTATGTTTAAAATGGATTTAGCGTAGTCTAAGTACACCTACCTACCTATACCTAGCAATACTTCAACGAAGTGGAACTGTAAGTACCTAATTATCTAATTGTTTGCTCTACATTTGAACTCTACATTGAATTCTTGGAGTTGACAAAGGTCTTTAAAAAATTTTATTATAAACGGGAAGTTAAGTGCCTATAGGCTGAGGCACCAGTTTAAATGTTTGTAAATGTATGTAACATGTACCTAATTTTTTTTGTTCTTTCATTGTTCAGACAACAGCCAGTTATTTAATTTAAATAAAATTCGTTCACAAAAAAGTAATTAAAACCTGATTGTTTAATAAGCAGGTATTTATTGTAATTTAAATCCTTGAATTTTATTCGATTAAATAGGTACCTGTTTGTGAATTAGGTACTCATTAGACAAAAGAGCTCATAGTAAGTGACCAGTGTTTTTGTAATAAGTAATACACACATTGCCTGCCTTGCCTTGTCTTGCCTTGCCATCAGTCACCTACTAATTGGTATTAGTAAGTCGGCTTTTTTTCATAGACCGCCGCCTATGAACATGGTCAAAACTAGGAGAGTAGCCAATGCGGCCGCACTACTACTAACTTTATAGCCATAAAGTAGAGCTCTTTTTGCGCCTTTTCTGAAGAACCCCATGTCATATTCCATTGGCAATGCCGGTGCAAGTATTTTGACTCGGATATCCAAAACATTCGGTTACGGTTACGAGCTTCATAGTCCATAACATTCATGGTTCCTAGCTACCTGACTGTAACCTAATTTCTGAGTGCGTAGTTATAGTTTAAAAACTTCAGGTTATTCAAAATTTGTATTAATATAGTTTCTAGCTTTAAAAATGTGTAGGGTGCCTACACCTACTCAAAATAGCTTATAAATACTATCAGTATTCACGTGACTGAGTTATTGTTCAGTTAAGCTATTTAATTGTTACTTTAGTTATACCTATAGGATAGGCTAACGTTAATTTTCCACCGTTGATAAATGAATTTGTGAAGTAATTGTGCAATGTCAAGTGCACCGCCAAATTTTGAATACAATTTTAATTAAATCGCATATTCATATGCTTTATACCTAACCGATGAGTTAATTATATCGTACCCATTCTGGAAATAATTTAACTGAAAGTAAGTAGGTATATTTATTAATAAAACTAAGATTTTGTGATTCGAACCCGAAATAATCTCGTTGGAAATAATTTTTTTCTTTTTGATCAGACGTCGTCTTACGCTCTGACTACCAAGATTACTATGTAGGTTATACCTATATACCCACGGTATGTGGGCAGCGGTGGTACCTCTCCGGGCGAACTCTGTAAGCTCTGCTATACTCCACTATATATCCCACGGAGAAATATAGGTACAAGTCCTACCACGTACCTCCCTATAAATCTTTAAAGAACAAATTCTACGTAGGTACCTACATTCCCTGCAATTACTGTATCTGTAGATTAAAATGTCATTGAGCCGTTCTTATAATAGGTACCTATGAATACTTAACACAAAACATCATGGGAAAGTTAAACAAATTGAGATAAGTAACGATATGTTGGAATAAACAAACCGGTTCAAGGAAGCATTTTGTTCAAACAATTCCTACGCCCTATCATCATGTGGCTACTTGGCAAACTTTAAATGAAGCGGCCATCTTATTCCTTGGAAGAAACAATGCGTTATCTCATTATCTGGTATTCTGGAACCTACTTGAAGATGCGATTGTGCTATAAATAAGTTCAATTAATAAATTTTAGTCAGATACTTTGTAAGTAGGTATCTGTAAATCTCATTGCCTTCAACCGTTTTTATGTCTCACTGCTGGGCACGGGTCTCTCCCCACAACGGGCTAAGGCTTGGAGCATACTCCACCACGCTCCTCCAATGCGGATT
>DWQK01003092.1:0-12038 GCA_018231225.1 Noctuana stator | reverse complement strand
ATAAAATAAAATAAAAAACTTCTACCAACTTATTTATATCACATTAATTCAGGTCCTACGTCAACAGCTACTTCTACCACACTGTCCCAACCGCCGGCCAGCGCAACACCATCTGTATTGACGGTGGCGCTATCCACCAACAAGAGAAAGACGCAGGAAGACTTGCATGACTTGGACATCAACAGAATTTCTCCTGAGGAGAAGGAAGCTAGGATTATTGAGACGTTACAAAGGTGTTTATTTGTTTACAATTAAATCAGATACATGTCTACTAAAATTCCTGGTAGACCTGTTTGTCAAACATGTTTGGATGTGTGCTCCACAAACTCGTTTACCTGGAAGTCATTGGTTGTAAAATAAAAACAAAATGGCTATTACAGTACCTTATCCTAATATGACTAAAGTTAATCGTGAATGGACTGAACCAATTATGATTTAATTCAAGTCATATCCGAAAGTAATATATAAAATAACCAGCACAAACCTCTTTTCAGGTTACGGATATTAATAGAGGAAAAGAAACCCGGAATGATATCAACATACAATGCGGAATGTGAAAGAGTGCAAGAAGAAAGGTTAGTTTTCAATTTAATCGTTAATGAATTGTTACAAAACAAGTACCTATACAATTTACATAATACAATATTATGAGCTTTTATATAACTAACAACATTTCTTACTTACATCATCTTTGAATATGTTATAATGAACTCTAATGACATGTAGATTTCTTAACTATGTGTTATTTAAGTGAGGAGGATATGGTAGTTTATAATTTAGCCTTAAAATTTAAGAAAATTACCATTTAAAAGTCATTCTCTATTTTTCAACATATTTCTCTATTAAAGCGTGTTTCTTTTTTTTTTTAAACGAATTTTTTTTTAAAAGTAAACTTATTTAATGAAAAATAAAATGAAATTTCAGAAAGAAGATCCAAATAGCATCAGCAGCAGAGGGAGCGCCGGTAATCGAGAAGCGTCTGCCGAAGCGTCGGTTCCCGTGGTGTCCGCGCAGCAGGGCGTTGCTGGCGCGCCTCGCCACGCTGGCGGGCGGCAAGGAGGCGGCCGCCACGCTGCTCGCCACCAGAGCGTTGCCGCTCTTCCCCAGCGGCTTTGTTAGGATGCCCACGCTACTCAGGCAGGCTGAGTGAGTATTTTTCATAACAAAACGCGAAACGTCAAGGTCGACTTGATATCTATTATATTTGTATTTAGAAAACCTTGGATCATCCTTTTCCGCACTGCTCTAACACATGTTATTGGCTCAGACAAATTTAAATCACGGCGGATAAGTTTAAACGGCTGGTACTCAATGTTAATAAGTAACTGATAGGCTAACTTTTTCTTTGTTTGAATTTTCAGTTTGAGCAAAGAGATAAAAGCATCAGACTTGAAGCGACAACGCATGAATTCTTTGTCACAGCCCGTGGCGATTCCGACTCAGCCAAGTTTCTCTGAGCCCATACAGTTCCCAAGCTCATTAACTGTAACAACAACTTCAAAAGCACCAGAAAAGAATGACATTGATGATTCTAAGTATAAACTCAATCCAGAATCTGTCTTCGGATCTATCATTAGCTCATACACCTTAAACAAGGAATCAGATAAACTCGATGAAAGAAGAAAGGACTTACCAGATAAAAGCAAAGACGATATATACATTCCTCCGAACATAGGCAGCATAACAATAACCCCAGTGCCAAATCAAAAGGGCGAACGTAAGGTCAACGACACCACAGCACCGCTAGAGAAACCTAAAGAGTCATTATTGAGAATAAAATCCCCGGCAGCATTAAACGAAATGGTGGTTAAGAAAGAGAAGGATAAATTGAAAAAGCTAGAGAAAACTACGAGCAAGGACAAAGTGAAAACGCCGCTACAAATAGATACGAGTTACCAGCCAAGCAAGAAAGAACCTAGTCCAAAGACTGTTGCAGAGGAAATCAATCCCAAGCAGATAGAGGCTATGAGACTCGCCGAGAACAATATTCCACGGCCTGCATTAATTGCAGTGCACACTTCCCCAACATTCGCTAAACCGGACAAACGGCCACCTGAGAAGAAAAAGAAGGAAGTCCTCATAATTTCAGATGTAGACCCTTTGTCAGATAATCAAACAGAACCCGTAGCAGTAGATGACAGCAGTAGTGACGTGGAAGTTATTGAGGACAAATCAGACAAAAGTGAATGTGGAAGTGACAATCGGAGTGATATAGTGCCTTCAAAGGATAATAGTGATGTGCAGAAGAAAGCTGTTAGTGTTAAGCCGATAGGTCTGAGTGTGAACAAGGAGCGGGACGGCCATAAGGCTGACCAGCTTGATGAGGAGACTAAAGAACTGTTTGACATTGTTCAGTCGAGTATCAGAGAATTGGAGGTTAGTTGACTCATTTCTTAATTTACTACAATAAAACCAACTGGTCTATTATGTACTCTTAATGTAATTGAGTAAGATAGTCATCCAGAGGTCACATAACACATACATTATCCAATAAGATACATGAATTCTGTGAATGGGTGTTGGTTGCCTGATAATTGTAGTAATTCTATGAAGTTCATAATACAAGGTATGGAAAATTTATGCAAAATTATTACTGGAAAAAAAATATTAAGGTTACAAAGCTTATTGCATGGTATCTAGCCAGACGCCGCAGCACAGTGCACTCAATTATTTGTAAAACAAATTAGTGCTTCCCATAATTATTAATATGATACAGTTTCAAATTTCGATAGCAGGGTAGCTAGCTGGCTTTAGAATAAGTTAATTTAGCGGAGTAATTTAATTTTTAGTCTATCATCATTATTTCTTTGAATTTTTTACTTACGAATAATGTATGTTATGTTATAAGTTTCTTTGATAGATCTTAAAACATCATGTTAATATTTTTTTGTGTCCAATTTCAGCACTCGCAGGAACCAACAAAGTTGAACTGCAACTCTTATAGTGACTCTGTTACTAACAATGGTGAGTTATCCTCTTTATAATTAATCATAAACATTTAAAAAATAGATTATATACAATCTGTTTAATTATATCGCTCTATCTATGTAAATTTACCATATAAGCAATTTTAAGTATGTAATTTATTTATTTGAAATATTGAATTTTGAAATTCTTATTGAAATAACAAAGCGTTGATTGTTCCATTAATGATGGTGATTACACAAAAGTCTGACAGGACTTCCCTTTAAATAATTGAACATGAAATCTAAATTGACAATTTGTTTCAATCAGCTAAGCACGAGATGACTTCGAAGGATGCCTTCAACCAGAAGCACTCCTTATTCGGCAAGGCTTTTGTAAGTTGGCCCCTGTGTATGGAATCATTCTATCTGATCTTGATCTTGCCGTAAAGCTTAGTCTTACTTTTGCAGTAATTCAATCAATTGTGATCACCCCATATCACGCATCGCACTGAGGCTGCCATCTGTTCATATTTATCACAACTTTTGAATCTCTGAACAAAGGAATTAAAGAAACAGTTATTTCTGTTATGTATTTCAGTACTGTAAATAATTTCAATTACTTAAAATTGAAATAAATAAGGATGTTTTTGCTGTAGGAAACAGATTGACAGAAATGAAAAGAAATTCCACTAATTCCATCAATAATACTAAAAATAGCCCTGCATATTGTCTTGAAGATCGAGATTGTAAAGACTTATTCACAAGTAAAATAAGAAGTTAACTGATTCGCAAGATGGCAGCCAAATTCGCACAATATTAATATGGCTTAAAACGACGTTTACTTTCATCTTCTTCATAATGTATATCAGTCAAAATTTCAGCTTCATTCTTATTGACTCACTCATTCATTCGTGAATGTAATTATTCTAATCAAAACTTTCGGAGACTAATAGAAAACTGCTTATGATATTATATTATTTATTTATATGTAAATTACACACCTGTAATACGCATAGGACGAAATCCTTTTTTACACCTGCTAGCCACGTGACTGGAGAATGCCTGGAGAATTCCCTAATTCAGTGCAGATTGGTTAGTGGCCTGCCCTTGTCGAATGTTTTCAAACTGAGAGATCGACGCGGTTTAACGACTTATTTAACGAAAACAATTGCTTTAGCTAGCAGCTTTACGCGCCGTCCGAAGAACAGAAACACGCATAAAAGTTGCCACTAGCGGCCAGCTATCCGCCTTTTGTCACTAGCGGTCACCTGTACAAATTTTATCTGTGTCCGCCATCCCTTACCTTTTCTAATACTAACTAACGCACAATAAAATATAACATGCCTTTGGTGGTAGATTGATTTTATAATTTTATTCACACACTAAAGGGGATGGTCTTTACTGGATAAAACAGGAGGATATAATTATGGATGGCAAAAAAATGTGATGTCACTAATGTCAAATTAATCCGGAGTGGATTGTAATTAAGAAGTCAACAGTCATAATAAAAGTTATAAACTCATGATAAGCAAGATTTTCTTAAAAATTTTTATTACTATTACATTTTAGATATAATTTTCTAGATGCTAGATAATATTCAAATATAAGGCCGACATGTTTGTTCTCGGTAATGTCATTTTATTAGAGATCGGATTCTATGCAACGTAATAAGCTAGTAATATGCATATAGGAGAAATATCTTACAATAATGGAATACGATTTTGATTTAAATTAATGCCAATTAGTGATTTTGCAATAAAAAATTGTGTTACTTTTGGACGAAGTATAAAATTAAGCTTTTAATATATTGTGTAAGGTTATATGTGTTTCCATATAAAACCTTTTTTCTGCATGATCCTATTTTTGTTTCAGCGCAGAACGAACTCCTATGAGCAATATTGATTAATGCAGTACTGTTACAGGTTTGTTAAATGTTTTAATTATAAGTAATTTTTATATATTCATAATTATTACATTCACAATACTGCATAACACATAATAATAATAATCGAATAAATTATGTAAATAATTGATTTAATAATCTCATATCGATTTATTCAATTTTCAGGTTGACAGTGTCCACATTTGAAGAATCATACGCAAGTTATTCTAATATTGTTATCAATCATAGTATATTTATTTCTAAATTAACATATACACAGTGACATATACAATCAAATGATAAGGTAGCAAGTTGACCTTTGATTGGCAAATTAATTAAAACAAGAGGGGAATATTCATATTTTTATAAATGAATTAAAAATCCGATTTCTAAAAAGTGTTTAGACTAGCCTTCAGCCTGGCTTCGGCTCGTTTCTCTTCTTTGTATGTATTATTTTCTGATTAAAAAAGAAAAAAAAGTGTTCGCTTATATTAAAAATAAAATCTCTAGTCGACTTTTTAGACTATTGAATAGAGCTAAGTAAGGAACATTATGTTTATTCCCATCTATATCTAAGGTTCACTCTTGAAACTGTAACGTGTTAACGGGCCGGCGTCGTGCAAACGATTTTGACACATACTGCCTTGTTTTTAAAACCGAAAACCGTTTGCACCACACCGGCCCCTGAATGATGTATATTTAACGTTCATTGCAGACTGTGAGTATAAATTCTTTATGTATACTAGGCCTGTATAAATCACAAGTATTTTGTATAAATTGTTAGGAGTATAGTTTTTACACGGTTTTTTTTGGAATACTTTAATAATGTCCGCTCCTGTGTACTCGGAAGACTCGGTAATAATATGTGGTCGTGAGAGGATGTCCAATTATTTCGTTTTTTATATTTTGTTCGAGAGAGAAATATTAATTTTAGTGTTTTATGAAACATTATTTTAGCTTAAATACTTTGAATGGCTTGTGAAATGTTTCATTGAATAAAATTTCCGTTAGACATTGTTTTGCTAAAAAAAATTACTTTGTATCTTGTTTAGATTCGATGTTTAACTGCACACTGTAGTCTGTAGGTTATGCATTGAATCCTCAACATTAAATACCGTTTGCTCCAGGCCTTCCCCGGTTGTGGGGAGAGACCCGTGCCCAGCAGTGGGACATAAAAAAGGGTTGAAGGCAAATACCATTTGAAGCTATAGATCCAATTTTTCATGGTTGCTTCAAATAACGATTCAATTATGTCTAGCGTTGATTTTATCTTACGTGCGTGCTGAAGGTGTAATAAAATGTTCAATTTATATCGGATTCGTTGTTTAAAATCGATTTTTTGTTCTTAGGCTCGGTGGGTCGATTTTTTATCAAGTGTTCATAATACACTGCCTTAGTATATCACTCAATTATTTATAAGCTGAGTCCAAGTTTTCAGAGCGTAATACTATCATATTGTCTGACCTAAATTCGGCTATAGCAGCATGAATTAATTTTGCCCTCGTTAAATGTATTGCAAAATAACACAATATTGTAATGTTTTTAATATTCTATTGTAAATGATTTTACTATGTTATTTTGCGAATCAGTCCGTCATTGAAAGTGCACCAACACAAAAACACGTATTATATAAAAAAAATATAGAAACGTTATAGAGAAAGATAGTTTTTATACATAGAAGAATGAATAGCATTTGGAACCTGTTAAAGGAAGTTGCATAGTTAGTAAATATAGTAATGGCTGCAGTGTCCAAGTAACATCTAAATTGATTAATTCTTCTGTAAAATTTTAATTGCACTTACAACTAACATTAAATTCACAATTGGTTTCTATATTTAAAAATTTATAAAGAAGTGAAGTCAGCAAGTTCCTTTTACGTGCAGTCGGTAGCGCGTTTCAGATAGTGTTACTAACGCCATCTGTTATCGATCTATCGAACTAACTTGTAACAGTGAGTTTACCTCTAAACGGTTCAAGTGTTTTTACATCGATAAAGCAGTAATGTATGTTTTAGCAATAATAAGTATGCTTTTAAGATGTTAACCTTCAGCCGAAGTTGAAATGCTAATAATCATGGCATATCATTATGTCGCAGATACTATCAAAATAAGTTTGATGATGGTACATTTTCTTTGCGTGATATCTTTTCGACAGCTGATTTCTTATCTGTATTATTTTCATCTAACTTTAATAATGTTCTAATTGGTTTGTGTTCTTGTTATAAATATTGCTTTTTTCGTACTAATTTTTCTTTCAGTATACAAGCTTTGTCCAAGATGAATGATAGTTTAATATTATATGTACCGGGAGACAAAAATTACATGTCTTGTATATAAAATGTATGGAACGTATAACGTTTATCAACGAATTTAAAAAAATTGGGAGGTTTTCAACTCTACTGTATTTTTTTGTTTATTACCTCTTAACTTTCGACTGGGTGAACGGATTTTAGTTATTCTTGTTTCAATTGAAAGCTGCTGCTTTCCGTGTGGTTTCATTTAAATTTGGTCCAGTTCTGACAATGACATCCATGAAAAAACTCATGTCTTATATTTGCAAATGTGTTGCTTGAAAATTGCACCCATACTTAATTTTTAATCGCAATTTTCAAGTCGGTTGCTTTCCTAACGCGACTTATAATAAGTTTTCGGTTATTTTAAACCGCCCCAACGTTCTAACGTAGTACGACTTTTAACGAAAACAAATTGTATACTAGACATTTAACAATTGCCTCCCGAAGCTGTTATACAATGTACAGACAGACGTTATGTAGTATAGATATATTGTACGAATCCTTATTCATTCATATAAATAATTGTGTATAGAAAGATGTATGTCTAATGCTATTCAGTCCTACTACCGTATGAAGTGGTCAATTTATTTTTAATACACACTGTGAGAGATATTAAATGTGGTTATTTATGTAAGCCCTTATAAGTTCGTTATTCAGTTGTATTATTATGAGAATGTATGTTATGCCCAAATTCCAAATTATGCCTAATGTAATATTGAATAAATATTTATAATGAATAGACTCGGTGATCTTTTATTATTTATAATGAATTTTGTAACATATTGGAAATTATGTAATTGCTTTACGCTGAGTTGCAAGAAACTTAAAGTTGATAACATTAAATTAGTCTGTGTCTCTTTTTACAACTAGACAAATGATAAACATAGAAAGACACTAATGGAGCTTCACTCTAATACAGCTTCTTGCAACTGCATAATATTAATAATAAATATTTTAAAATATGTAAGGATCAAAAGAAACAACAAAATGTGTTTACGAATATTTTTTTATTAATTTCACAAAATTATTTATTAAAAGCCACAATCTTAAGGCTTTTAAGCTGTCAAAGCGATGACCGTTTCACAATAACTCCCATTGTTAGACCATCCAACGGTGAGCTAGAAAACTTTAGCCCGAAGCTATCTATTAACTACCTTATAAACGTTTACATTTTTTTTAGAAAATATCGACTATATTTCATCCGATAAAGGCAGTCAAAGCTTGCAATCCATCTATTGCGGCGAAGTGCAGCAAACGACCGAGACGAGTCATTCGTTCACTCGCTCGTTGGCCACACCCTAATATCAATATTGTTTTGTATGAACAGCTCGTATCAAAGAAATATTTTGGTAACGTTTGAGGGCAGATAGCTAAGGTATACCATCCAAATATTGTAAATTGGATAATATGTCAATATGAAATGTGAGTGAAAGTTCTAAAACACTATGTCGAAATGAAAATAACATTAAACAACAGAAACTTAATAAAACATTCCAATAACTGTTTGTTAAATCTTTTTAAGTGAACCACAATATTTCTTTTATCCAAGCCATACATTGTCACTTTTAAATTACTTAATCTTAATGTGTGAATAGAACTATATTTACGTATAATAGAACAGCATAGTGTATCGTTTATACCGTTTTTATATAATGAGAAGCAACATTGACCTCTAATAGTTATTTGAAACTTGTATATTTGAAGCTAATTTGTGAAGTCTAACCCGAACGCCTTAACCTAGTTTGAGATACAAAAAACGACCTTAAGCCACCAAAAACCGGTACCTACTATCTACAAATCCAAAATCACACCGTGACTATTCAAAAACAAGTAGTACAAATAAAAAAAATTAAAAAGGTCATTAACTCCCACGCTAAGCCCAAACAAACATCTTAATAGTGTTTGATCACACTAAAACCACGTCAGTTAAATAATAGAATAGTTATAATTACGTGTATATATCTACCATTTACGTTTCCAGATCTGACACACTCGGAATAAAAACATTTACGTGGGTCCCACTTCGCTCTGTACATTGTCTCTTAATTTATTTATTTCATATATGGGAAAGAACTTTTATACTGTAAACTCCCAACCCGGCAACCTTAGCCAAAATTGGCATCCATCTTGTTCGAATAAGATGGACAAAATGGCGGATGCGACAGGCGTTTACTTACATTTAAATATGAATGCGGGTCTATTTTTAAGATAATAATTTATTATAATTGAAAGCTCACTTTTCAAAAACCCTTGTTTATTTGAGGTTTGCATATAACTTGTATATAAAGATTTTATATTAAGCCAAACAGGCAAATCAAAATTTCAATAGGAATAAATACACCACGGGAACCGTGATATTTTAAAAAATATAAAAACTTTATGTACTGAACAGTACCACAATACGCTCAAAAGCTAATTTAGTTAAGCTTAACTTCATAAATATATGAATAATCTCATATACCCAACGCGGTGATATACAAAAAATATTTATTTCTTCCGCAATCCAATAAGTATTTTATACAAGCTTAAGCAAAAATAAACTCTGTCTAAAGTGTAGGGACCTAATTATAATACGTATGATAATATACTATTCTATTCTATATCCAACATTTAAGACCAAACGTATTCAACGATTATTTATGGGCGGACACAGACTGGACGACGAAATATTGCAAGCTGTCGCGAGAGCACGATTCAAAATGGCGGCAAAATACATTTTATAGCAAAGGCGTCAAGTCAATGCGTCAACCGAAATGTGACTCAATACATTGTTATTATTAGAAAATGCTAATCAATTTTATTAAACTTGTATTCCAAGCAACAGCTGTTCATTAATATTCGCGTCATAAGCTGCATCCGCACAAAGTTTTATCATTTTTTCATACCGTGCTCGTATTACTTTCCAATCGAAAATAAATTACGAAAAACACTTCGTCATAGAACGTTTCATGCAATTATTCCGTTTAGAAAGCTTTAACCGTCAAACCATTAACTAGATACTTATTTTATTAATCGAATTCCGTTAAATTTTACAATTAATATTTACAATCTCATCCCATCGCTCCTAAACGATATTATTTTTTGATCTTATCTGTCCAATTTCCTAATTTACCTACACCGATTTATAATTTTAATATTTTGTAATGGATTATGATTGGATGCCTAAACGTTACCTTTTTACTCAAATAGGTATTACCATTATATTAAAAAATATTGAAACTTTAAACGAATTTAAAACAGTCATTTTGGATTAAAACAGTGACGGTCTCCACTAAAGTGTTCTAAGTACGAATTCTGAAAAATACACGTTTTCATGGACTAGTCCATAGTGCTTTGTTGTTTTAAAAAATTCTACTTCAGTCACTAATCGTTCATTATGGACTTCAATAGCATTGTATAAAACAACCATAAACTAATTTAATCGACTTAATTACAACATATACCTTAAAATTAACAAATCACTACGTACCTAATCTTATGTACCATACTCTCGCCGTGGCTCGCGATTACAATTCCACAATTAATATTTTAGCTGTAGTATAAAGACCTTAACAAAACTATTTATGTAGTTTATATAAAATATCGCGTAAAATTTACAAAAGCATAATTATTATTACTACGATCGACTAGTAATTTATAGGGTAACAAACGATTCTTTCACTAGACTCTTTCACAAACTATTTAACAAAGCAAAAAACGACGTGAGTAGAAATAATCAGTGTTATTATAATAAAAAATCTAAAAAGCATTTTTATAGGTGAAGATTTACATCTTTGAGTTAATCGCCATCGTAAAATATATTGAGATCAGTATTTATTTTACTCATGGAAACAAATTAAGAAGCCGTAAAACATAAAATGAGATCATAATAATTTAATATTGGAATCAAGGTACGTTTCAAATTATACAATTTTGGTGTAAAAATAATATTCATGCTAATATTAAGCATAAAAAAAAGATACCTAAATAATTATTGGTTAAAGTGTGAGTAATAATAAATAGGTAGTAATTTTATTTTGGACATTATATACACAAGGAATCTAAAATATGAGTTTAATAATATCTGGTTATATACCGTTATTTCATTATTGCTTATTACACGTTTGCATTATGATTAATAATACTAAAATAGCTAAAAACTTAGTTTATAATAATATATTTCTCTGAGAAAAAAATTTAGTTACATAATATTTAATAAACAAATATCTTAATTGTCATTAAGATGCACAAACCATTTCTATATCTACTTTGTGGATATCTGGCCAACAACAATGCCATATTTATTATATACTTAATGATATAATTATAACATATACAACACACTTAATATCGTCATAAATTTGTAGTTGTAAACTTCAATTGAATATAATTTGCAACAAAATGAATATACTGCAACAATATATTTGTTTAGAGCACTAGCATAGACTAGAAGACTAAAACGACACACAAATATACATGCGTTAAAAAAAATCAACCCAACAAATCGAAGCTCACATCGCAATAGATCAAAGACTATAATATTAAAAAAAATATTAGTTACAAATACGTTCAATTTTTATTTGTCGATTTTACTTTGGACTTGCACTTGTGTTAGTTTCGCTGAAATTATCACATACATTCTTGACTATTAACTAATCGAAAATCAGAGCCGTGATAATTTGAAATTGCGAGTTATATCATTTTATTAACACACAAAACCAAGAATGTTTTTATATCACCATATACACATATATGTAATTATGTATAGGTACTTGGCTTTTAGATTTAATGTCAAACAAAAATTCATATCTATGTAGGTACGAAATTAGTTTTTTTGGAACAGCTATTTAGTAACATATAAAAAGGGATGTTCTAAATTTAATAAACTGGAATTTTATACACATACTAGCTGACCCCGCGAACTTCGTACCGCATATATAACATAAAAAACTAAGGGGCGGATCACCCTTAACATTTA
>DWQK01003091.1:0-12040 GCA_018231225.1 Noctuana stator | reverse complement strand
AACTGCTCGCGTGGAGGAGCGGCGCCTCAGCTCTCGCGAACTGTCCCGGAGGCTGCAGCTGCAATGACGACACTCTTGTTGTGGTCTGCGAGGAGAGCCGTCTTGACGTCCTGCCTATAGCCCTCAACCCTTCGATACAACGACTTATCATCCGCAACAACAAGATTAAAACGATCGACAGCTCTATGCAATTTTATGCAGAACTGCAACACTTGGACCTTTCTCAAAATCATCTTGTTAACATACCGTCAAAAAGCTTTTCCTACCAGAAAAAGCTGCAAGAATTGCACCTTAACCATAATAAGATATCGTCAGTGGAAAACACCACATTCCAAGGACTTAAGTTATTGACAGTTCTCAATCTTAAACGAAACTTCCTGGAAGAGCTTACGAACGGAGTATTTGCTACATTGCCGAGACTAGAAGAACTGAACTTGGGGCAAAATAGAATATCAAGGATAGAACCACGGGCGTTTGCAGGATTGCCTGCCTTAAGAATATTGTATCTTGACGACAATCAGTTAAGCTCAGTGCCAACCCCATCCTTTAGCCTTTTAGGTAGCTTAGCAGAGTTACATGTTGGCTTAAATGCATTTTCATTTTTACCTGATGATACATTCGCAGGTCTCAACAGGCTTGCTGCATTAGATTTAAATGGAGCTGGTCTCTTCAATATAAGTGAAAATGCTTTCCGAGGTCTTCCAGGTTTGAGAAGTCTCAATCTTTTTGGTAACAGACTGAGTGTAGTGCCTACGCAGCAGTTATCTGGCCTGACGAGATTGGAAGAATTGTATATTGGACAAAATGATTTTCTTGTTCTTGAAAGTCATTCCTTCAAGGGATTGAAAAACTTAAAATTCATAGATATAACCGGAGCAACTCAATTAGAAAGGGTTGAAAAGGGTGCCTTTGAAGATAATTTAAATTTGGAAACCGTGATTCTGGCCAACAACAAGAAGTTAGCCATCATTGAAGAATCTTCACTTTTAGGGCTACCCAAACTAAGACATGTTTCCTTAAAGGATAATGCTATAGTAACTTTTAGCGAAGCGATCTTTGTGGGCAAGGAGTTAAAGCAGCTAGATTTAACAGATAACCCAATTTTTTGTGACTGCCAACTGTTATGGCTCCAAAAGCTGCTTAACGATAAAAGTAATTTCACTCAAATCCAATGCGCCAGTCCGGAACACTTAAAGGATAAATATTTAAAAACTCTGAATGCCGATGAATTAGGTTGTGTATTGCATGACACACGGCAGCAGACCATTATTTGCATAGTTGTAGTGGCTTGCGTAGCCATAATAGCGACCCTTGTTCTTATTTTGTATAGATACCGTAAGAGTATGCAAGAGAAACTGAAAGACTACAAATGGAACAAGGGTCGCAAGAATCTTGAATATCACAAGCCAATTTCCACTGAGGAGGATTGCATAGTGCGCGGCATTCACCCTTCTCAGTACCCAGCTCCCCCGCCGCACGCTCCCGGCCTCAGGCCAATTCCTGTGACGGAACTGTAGCTAGAGCTTTACGCCTCCCCGAGCGTTTTCTTCATGTCAGGCGGCCAGGGCTCCGCTCGCCGGCCGCAACGCTCGGGAGGAGGCGGCGGCACGATGCCCGCCAATGGATTCACGTACATCGGAGGCGACGGGCGCTCGCACCAGCACCAGCACCAGCCGCTAACGTTGAACAACGGCGCACCCGCCCATCACCCCCTCAACAATGGCTCCTTGCGCTCCTTGCAGGACAAGAAAAACAACCGTAATGGTGTTGTTTGCCATCCCGAAAATTTCCAACGAAACCTTGACACCCGTTATTCTAGGAAGCAGGAGAATGGGTACCTGCGCAATTCGGAGACCGTGATCGGGTTCCCTCGAGACAGGGACTACGAGCGGGAGGCGCCCGACTACAGTGAACCAGAGTACTCAATCATCCCCGAGTCGGGATACGGGCGGTCGCCGGACGACTACTCGCGCCCCTGCAGCCACTCCAACACCTTCAATTGTTGAGGTCGTGCAATGAACTCTTTCAACCGTTTGTGATCTTGTAATTCTAGCAATAAATCTTCATTCCGTTGTTTTTCTGCGGACGGACTGCAATGTGATGGTACGTAGTGCTCTAGAGCGGTTAGTGACTAGTTTTTCGGGCCCGGTGTACGTTCGACCAGTGAGGACTATCATGTTTCGATTCAGTTTAAAAGAGTACCTTATTTGTAAATTATAAATTAAGTAGTGATCTATTTTTCAATAAAATGTTGGGGAGGTGGAACGTTTGAAAGTGAGACTTTCATCGAAACGAGGCGGCCGAATCATTGTTGGTACCCACTCCACTGTCAGCAGCCGAAATGTTTTCTTGTATCGTTCTCAAGGTAACATTGGATGAACTTTACCGTCCAGGGAACGAGTTTCGAACGAACGAAGTGCTACTATGATTCGAGCCGACCACTAATCGTACAATGTACAGGCTAGTCGAGTTAAGATTAGATGAGGGATGTCAACACGACGATCCCCGAATATGATACTATACTTACTACATCATACCATGTGATTGTAACTGTCTCCGCCAGTAAGGCGGGGCGCGATTGATTTTGTACAAAAACCATTCCATTGTCTTTTTAATATCTAATGTTTTATTTATAGACGATTAAACTAAGTGTGCGTTAAATAAGACACCAATATGAGAGGAAATAGGAATTAACGAGTGTAAATAATATTTATAATATATTAAGATATTTATAAATTTAATACGGTCTTGTTCTTCTAAAATTTATCTTTAAAAATTATTTCGTGACTCCTGATATTGTATTGTTTGCTATCGACTGATATCCTCTACGATACTATATGTCACTGCGTATTGTTATTATAATAATATACACTGTTGTATTGTGTAGATACGAAGCACACATTTCTTATATCGTCACTTTAAGCTCAATCCTACTGTATAGTATTTTTTTTAAACGTAAACATGTATAAGTAATCTTGTGTAACGCGATCACTTGCCATATTTTAAAACTTTACATTTAAGTAACCCTAATGTTAACTTGAATTTTCATCTTAATCAAATTTTTATGTATATATATACATATATGTTACTTGAAAGCATTGGCCGTATTCCAACTTGACTTTTTCAACAATTAAATGTCTGTTGCAATGAAATAACGTGTAATGTTTAAAAACGTTAATTCAATTTTTTATTATGTTTTTTTTACCTACTTCAGCTACCCTATTTAACTATTTAATGATTAATTTTGTTTTAATATATCAATATATATCAATAAAATAGAATGTAAAAGTAACTCTGCTAAGTACATCTATGGTACCTATAATATAAAATGTATAAAAAACTTTAAGTCTTGTTTTTTTTAGGTGAGCACATTCAAATTTCGGAAGTGATCGGAAGTCTTCGAGATTATTATTGTATTTTTAACTGCAGTTTATCTCCACCAATCTGCATTGGAGCAGCGTGGTGGAGTATGCTCCAGGCCTTCTCCGGTTTTGGGGAGAGACCCGTGCCCAGCAGTGGGACATAAAAAGGGTTGAAGGCAACTGCAGTTTAACCATAATAATCAAAAAGGCTCGTCTAAATTTCCTTAAGAATAAAATAGTTTACTTTTAACGTAACAAACGTTACGTTGTTAATTAATTCAGACTCAAAAATATGCATAAGTAAAGATGAAACCTCTTAATCCTATTGAATCACTGTAAAACAACAAGTAACTGATAAATAACATTGTTATTGTTCTGTAGATACTTCATTAATTAATATAAATGTCTACTAAGTGAAACTTCTACTACTTACTTACATTTTATGTTTTTATATATTTTTCATAAATTATCTAATTCTTTATTATCTGTATGTTGTTTAATTTAGTACAAAAATTGTGCATACATTCTGCGTTACATATGAATTTTGAGGTAAAGTTACCTTCTTGCAATAAATAAATTATTAGCCACATAGCTGTTACATACATTCATAACAATATTATATTAATGTGAAGTGACGTAAAGAAAATACAGACAAATATTGATAATATTATGTGTGTTTTCTTAAGGCCATTAGGTACACTTACACTTGAATACTTATGTTTTTATAAAATGCAGTGTAACATGTTATTTATTATCTTGTGTGACCCAATTGTAATAGCTCGCACTTGAAATTTTTATTAGTTTACTTGTCTAAATGGATAATAAATATTGTATCGTAGCATCACTTACAATAAGGCGCTTCTACGATTTTCGGAAACTGAAATTTAAATTTGGGTTGTACTTTAGTTTGCGCCACTCTCGCTAGGGGCGCTGGTGCAAACTCACTTTACACGCATTACTTTAAAGAAAACTCTTAAATTAAAATACAGTTTTCGTAATCTGTTCCGAAGTAAGAACATTATTTTATGTCTATGCCCCATATTATATCCATCCAATAAACAGCACCGACTAAGCATTTGAAGTAGTTAAGAGTATTTATTTTTCATTTATACACGTAAATTATGATTGTGAAATTACTTTACATTACAGTAAAGGGTGTGCGTGTGAGCAAATCAATGTAATAATTTTATTACCTCATACTGTACTTGTGAATTTGTGATACTGTGGACGTATAAGCAATAATGTGTCTTATATCTAGCTACTATTATTATAAATCATTAGCTTTACTTCTCTAGCTATCATAATGAATTAGCGATCAGAAGAAAATCAATCAAAATTCTATCTTTAAGCTTTTAAGCGAGTGCTGCCTTATGATTAATAAAATTAATAGTTAATATTCAATAATAGGACTTTTTCATGTAAATGTTATCATAGAATGAGGCGTTGTCGTGCATCTAAATAACTCTGTAATGTTATTGTAAACTGTTAAGAAACTATTGTTGGTATTGTATATGAACGATCAAGTAGTCGTCGAGTCTCGTTGGATAACTGCCAATGTTGCCCGAAATCCTTTTATTTTGTCAGTCTGTGCATATTCTCTGTAACCTAAGTTGTTGTATATACGGAGAAAGTAAAGACTAAAACGATTTAAGGCATATGTTAGTGCCTAGTGGATGCCTAAACAAGTATACAAAAATAAATACATATGAAAAATTGTGATTAGTGTACTCACTACATTGTAATAGGTCATCGGTCATTTCTGTATTTTATTGTAGTTATTACCTACATACAAACTCGATAAATATAACATACCTCAAATTTGACGAGTTTTGTTTCATTTATAACCTTTCCCGTAGCTGTAGTAATAAGAAAATCGCGATACACGTCAGTTTATAATAATTCCATGCCGTGACCTAATATAGTATCTCAACGCCATCTATTAAACAACAGCCGCAGTTCTAGATCACTGCCCTCTAGCGTGAAATAGGTAAACTAATATTTAGTGGTTAGTACCGCCATCTAGTGTCAAATAGTATGCAATATAAGGAGCATTTAATCTCCTTCATCTTCTAGTGCCCTAGTAACATAGAACCCGACCTGACTACGAGGTCGAGAAAATAATGTAGAGGGAGTCGATAAAATCTGACATGCCTCGTGAAATTATGACGTCATAATCGCAGTTCCAGATCACTATTTCCTCTAGCGTGTAGGAAATTGATATTACCGCCATGTAGTGCCATATAGTAAATTCAATGTAAGGTGTGCATTCAATCTCCTTCATCTTCTAGTGCCCTAGTAACACAGAACCCGACATGACTATGGATCGGGTAAATAGCGAACATTCAACGTAGGCATGCATGCCTACGGCGTGCCTTCAATTCTGTCTCTGATGATTTTTTTATGGCGTCATATATTATTATTGTGTATTGGTCATACAAAATAGTTACAAAATGCTAGAAGTCGCATTTTGACATTGACAGTTAATTAAAAGTATCTATTTGACTTGTCAAATACTTCCCACCTCACACCTCATGAAATTTTTTAACGTCATCTCTGAAATAGCCCGTTTTACGGTTCATAATCATACAATCTATCATGAAATTTTTGTGGTTTTTTGTCATCTAATGTAATTAACAGTAGCGCCCTCTATGATCTCAGCGGAGGCTTACGCTACGGCGATTCTCAATATTCCGTCTTATAAATGTCTAATTAACGTATATTGAGAATGGTATATATGTATTGTTAACTATATATTATTATTAAGCTACAAATTAACAATATGTGAAATGAAGCACACAATCATATGTTCATTAATTTATTTATAGTATGTAACATTCATAATTATAAAATTGTTCAGCCTTGTGATGGGAAGAAGCCGGTCCTGGTTGATACAGACATGATTTTAATAAATAGAAAAATGTTAGGCAGATGGCGTTAATTGGAATAATATGAGTTATCACTTTGCAGTTAATTAAGCTTAGAACTTCTCTTCTTCAAGCCCGTGTTTGAAGAACATCATGATGGGTGTGGATACTCCATCAATATCTCTATATTCCATCATAGCGACCATGCCATCACAGTCCATGGATTCACCAGTGAAGAATTGAAGTTCCTTAAACCTGCCGAGGATGTCTTTCATTACTTTGTTCATGTTGGTTTTGAATACGTCGACCTGATCTGGTGCTGTCTCTTCCAATTTTGCAACTAATCTGAAAAAAAAAAAAAAGGAAACACTGTTTATTTTTTATGTCATGAAGAATTTTATTGTGCAATATCTTCAAAATTAAATGTGAGCTCCATTTCATGAACAAACACTATGCAAATGAATGTTTTTTCACTAAAGTTCTTGTTTTTATTTTGCATCATATGCTCCTTTAAATGACATTGAAAGTCATTGTTGGTATTAGATGATGCTAAATGTTTACACAAAACATCAGACAAGAAATATATAATACACTGAATAAAACATTTGACAATTTCAATTAATTAAACAAAGCTAGCTTTCATAAATCCTAAATATATAACTGTAATAGTTTTAGGCAGACACAAGTTTGAGTGCAAAATCAATGGTTCAAAACAAACAAAACAATAAGAATGAAATAATGATAATTATGTAAGATTTAGAATTGTGTAATATACATCATTACACAATTATAAATCTTACCTCAACAGATAAAGAGATACTAAGACATTGACAACACCCAAACAAAGATAAGGGGCTTGCAAGATAATATGAAATAAATATGTGATAAGAGGAACATGAATAAGGTAATATCATTCAGCTTTTATAACTAAAAACATCACTGCAAAGCCCAATAAAAAGTTACAGTTAACTTATTGAATTAAACAAACTACTGAAAGTTAAAGTAGATAGATTGAGTAATATTGAGAAGTAGAGATAGATACAATATACTACATTTGTGCAATGGCAGAATAAAAAAATGTATCACCACTCAAAATTAACAGCACTTGCAAGAAATAAGTGTTTTTGCCTGACATTCTAATAGACCATTTTCTATCTTTTTTTTTAACAGAGAATCTAGGTTCAATCTGACCATCACACATATTTTGAAGACTTTAAAACTCAATTAAACTTTACTGGCAAGTTTTATCATTGTTACCAAACAAGATTACCATAGATTGAGAATATTATTGTGATCAAAACATGAATAATTTGCTGCTAGCTTTTACCTGCAACAGGGCAGACCACACCCATTTGTTACTATTATTAATTTTGGTTTAAACCCAGTATTTTCTTTGAAAAGAACTTGTGTATTTAACACTACACTAGAGAAAAGTGAACTCTATGGTTAAAGAAGATTTAAAATTTAGATATTAATGTATTTTATAGATATATTTTATATGTAGCATTCATACGGGAAGATAATATAATAAGTATAAGAATGAGCCATATGGAACCAACTTTCGTCTAACCTAACAAAACCACACAATCTAATTAACTATTTTGATACTTGTAAGAATATCAAACCAAAGTCAAGATGAGTAATCAACATGTAAGGCAGAATGACTCAGCCACAACTGCAGATAGGAATGCAGTAGAATATAATTTAATATGATTACAAACGGGGGACATTTTTATTTATAGTTAGCAGCTTAAGGTACTGCACATTAATAGCAAAAATGCTATATAATATAGTGTAGGACTAATCTAAGATTTACTTTCTCCAGAGAGTAGCGTGTAGCGACACTATAATAAGTTGGTGACATGGCGCTTATGAAAAAAACACTAAGCAAAAAAAGATTCCAAGCCATGTAAATGTCCAAGCCTTGAAGTTAAGTAGTGAAATGGTTGCTCCTGTTACCATTCGTACAATGGGTTAGTCATTGTTAGAGCACTTTCACACTGATATCACTGAACACTCACTTTTTCATGTAGTCTTTTAGATATAAGGTGTACGACTTCTTGTCGCCGAAGGCGTATGTCTCCACTAGCCTATGGTTCAACACGATGTCTACGCCGCTTTCACAGGCAGAGTCTGTACCCTCGTCAGCTTCCTCTGCAGAGGGATTGAACCCCTCAATTCTTATGTCGCCCTGTGTTCTCGTTTCCAATTTACCAGTGACTTCATAGATTACTTCGTCCACCAATTTCATTTTATATGTGTCCGAGAACATCTCGTCACCTGAAACGTTAACAGAACCAAATAAATTACCAGAACAGGCATCCTTTCGTCCATTTCAAATGTCGATGTGGCAAAAATAGTTAGGGAAACTACCAGACTCATCACTGGACAATGAAATGTCAAAATCACTATCAAATAACTACGATGATTTGTCAAAATAATGTGATAAATCAATACACAGGATTGTAAGAAATTCATTTACCGGTAATAATATCCTTATAGATTCTCATTTTGAAGGATTACGGGCGATTAAAAAATAATAAAAACCGAAACTACGGCCTCTAGCCCCAGGAACCGAACCGGAAAGGACAATTAAAAAAACTATGACAGTTGACATTCATAAGACAGTGTTGCTATTTCAATATAATTGTGAGCAAAGATTACAAAAACAGATTGTGGTAGGCCACAGATAAAAAGAGAAATTACTCTGCAAATTCCTTATTAACAGTTTTAATAGTGTTTTTAGATAATGTTATTATAAAATTTTCGGTGTTGTAAAAATTTCACTCCTACTTCATCATTTTCATTTTCTTAATTTCTTCCAGTCCAGTAATTTTGCCTGTAGTAGACTGATGCCAATAGAGCTTAAGAAGTTTTTCGAAAAAAAGCAATGAAGTTAATCTGCCTATATCTAAATCTTACAAAATTTCATAAGTCTGTTAAATAGTTTACAGTGTACAAACGGGCGCGTTACAAAAAACATACTTGCATTTTGTATTTATAGTACTTATAAAAATGAAAGTTAGGACTATAGACACTTAACTATTTTCATAGTAGATTGCCTTCTTCCATTAATAACTTCGAAACAAAATAATTGTAAATACTTCTACTTCCTCTTAATATTATTGGAATGAAACAAGTTATAGATATTTGCAAAAATATTGCTAAATACATCAATATTATTGTCAAGTATTGAATAGGCCACAGTGTCAACACAGTCATGTCAACATGGTCAAGTGTCAATGTCAAAATTAAAAACTGATAATTATTTTTCATGGATGTAGATGGCGCCTCTTTATTTGACCATAAAATGGAAGTGATTCTTTATAATTCTAACGTTTGTAGATTATGTGGCGAGGAAAATGATAATGGAACCCTATTATATACAAGTGAAGAAAATAATCAAAACTTATGTGATATTATAAATGGATATTTGCCTATCAGGGTATGATTTTTCTATGTTAAATTGTGGTTGTATTGACTTCCAAATAAATCAAGATGGCTGACATTTTTGAGACATAAATAACATTTTTATGTCTTTTTGTTAAGTATAAGTCAGCTTTAAAAAATGTAAAATAAGTGTAATATTCTTGTTAAAATTTATTGAGTTTTTAAGTGTATAAAAATATGGCTGCGTGTTTTTTAAAATAATTATATCCGTGTTGATGTCCTAACATTTTGACAACTAAAAGTTATTCCTGTCCTGTTTCGTTGTAAGGCGCCATAATTTCAACAATTTATCGAAGTTTTTCTTTAATTAAGTTCTAATTAATAAAAATAGAGGAGTCGTTCTATGTTATAACAGTTCTTTATATTGGTATTACATAAATTTATCTTTAGGATCTAAGGTTATATTCAGATCTAACCTACCTATTTTTTTGTTTTAGAATTTCATTAGATTTTACTACTTTAAAGTTCCAATATATTTATACGATATTTACGTAAATACAGGTGTCTGATGATGGAGAGTTACCTAGAACTATTTGTCCTGGATGCACAATACAGCTGGAAGCCACAGTTGAATTTCTCAATTTAATTATCAATGGCCAGGTGATTTATTTTTTAATTATATATATTGTGTGGTGGCTACTATTCCCAAATTAAAAAAAATGGAAATCCCAGGATATTTATCTTCAATAATGATACGGGTTAAGAGCAGTAGTTAAAGTAATATGAATTATCACAGACTGCATTTATCATCTTATCAAAGTTACATGCCTTAATATATAGTAATTATGTATATAAATTATTTTAATGACGAGCATAGACCATTATAATAATTAAATCTCAATAATGTCGTTATTGCCGACTTAAAAAAAAAAAAGGAAATATGAAAGTAAATGATTTTTTTTTGTGAAAATTAATTTCAGAAAGTTATACGTGAGCTTCATGAAAGGGAAAAAGAATACAGAAAATCTCTGAAAGGTTTAAAGAGCTCGCCAGATGTTATAACTGAGAAGATAGTGTATGAAAGTAAGAAATACAACATGGTAACAATTGCAACAAGTCAATTCAATTTAGCTTTATCTATATAAACAGGGTATTCTAGTGAGGGAACTACATTGTAAATCAATTTTAGGTAAGGTTTACAACTTGAGATACCACTTTACAACCCCACACTAGGATTCCCTGTCATGGGTACCACGGACATACACAAGGACTATACAAAATGTCAGATTAATAATAATGTTGTAGGAGTATTTTGGACTTTATAAAAGACAAGATATAGAAAGGACAAGAAAACTTATGTATTGGTCAGAAAACTTCTTATGTATCACATTTATGAGTCAATTTTTATTTTACATTTATCTCTTATTAGCTCTACAAAATTGTTGGTATATTTGAAAATTGTAATGTTGGAGTTAAATATTGGAGTATTTCAAAAATACAGTAGTGTTAATATCTTTTTGGATAGTACTAAAAAAATTTTTTCCAAATTTCTTCAAGTAAACACTAGTGATGGAGTTTACCAAGTGGAACACCCCATTTCACTGCAAGTGTCTGGTCTGGAGAAGCCCAAACGCAAGCGTGGAAGGCCTCCAAAGAAGCCTAAAACACCAGAGGAGCTGGCCGCTGAAGTTGCAGCAAAGGAACGGCAAGCCAATTCCAAATCTGTTACTGAAAAGGAAGAGACATCTTCTGGTAAACGGCGACGAAAAACACCCACTAGGTTCAAGGAGGTGGTTCAGGTTAGTTATTAAGCATTATTTGTATAATATATAAAACGCTTTGTCCTGAATGAACACATAGTCTAAACCGCTGATCGTACAGACCTGAAACTTGAGGGGTGTTCTTTGTATGATGTAGGCATCCAATAAAATTTTTCGGAAGTCTACCCCTAAAGGGGTGATATACCGGGGCTGTTCCCACTGCTGGCTGCAAACTAATTGCATGTTGACACGGAGGAGTATGCTCCTAGTCGTCCTTGGTTAATAGGACAGTTGCATGCTTAGCGGTGGACTATAAAGAAGGGTTGAATGTGAAGGGAGCACTGCATTGCAGGGCGCTGAGCTGGAGCGCATCCTGAAGGAAGAGGGCGTGACGGACGGCGAGGAGGAGGAACCGGAGCCGCGGCGGGTGGTGGCGCCACGCGAGCCCGAGGTCATCGGCCACGTGGAAGCCGGTGGCGAGCTCGTGCTCGTCGTACACTCCAAAGGCAGGGGGAGGCCCAAAGGTACATGTTTGGTCATCAGTCTTTTGATGGCTGGAAAATAATTTAGTGTAATTTCACAAACAGTTGAAGCGCGCATAGCCCCGCTGGTAGTGTGGATCGCAAGCGATCACATTGTTAAGCAACGTCGGGCGCGGCCGGTA
>DWQK01003090.1:0-12040 GCA_018231225.1 Noctuana stator | reverse complement strand
AGGTAATGTCGCCAGTGTTTTGGGGACACAACCGGAGGACAGTAATTTGGATGCAGCATTTTATATTTGAAAAAAAAAATGATTTTGTTTTTATTATTATTTTTATATTTACTTATGAGTTATTTTAATTTTCTTAATTTAGGTTTGTTTATTGTTAAATACCTAATAAATACTTTCAAATTCAAAAATAATTATCAAAATTCGTTCACTTAGTCAAAAGTTATGAGGTAAGAAATATAAAAAAAGATACATTCGAATTAAGTACCTGTTTTTTTTGAAGTTGAAAATATAGTAGGTACATATATATTGTATAGCGGTCATTCAACTGCGCCTGAAATAACTTAGTATAATGAAACATATTTCAGTAAATTTATAAATTGCTATATTATAAATAATTACTATTGACCTTCCCATCAGTACCGGAACGGTCTTACTAATCGAGTCACCGTAGACTAACCACTGTGCTATTGTGTCTTGAAAATCGACCTGAAAGTTGACCATATCCGGGTTAAAGTATAACACCTAAAGTTCCAAGGACAGCTTTAATTATCTCACCTTTTTGACATTACAATGGCTAATAAATGGATTTCTGCATTATCTAGATTTGACCCAGAACCAAGGTTTCATCAAAGAACAAAAGCAAATATCACCAAACATACCATTCAAAGTATTTTGTTTGATGCCTAATACCTGGTAGCTGCTAGTAAGATATTCATGTGAGTGAATGTATTACGCTTAGCATAATAACGTTAGTAATACGATTTCCTTCTTTTAAATTATAATCCATTTCTTTTAACAATATAAAGTTTAACGCCTGACTGACCTATCATGCCGAACCAATACTTAAAGCAACAGATTTCTTAAAGTTCCTACGAGACATTGGATAAACTGGCCAATTTTAGGAAAATTTTCTCATTTTCGTAGTTATTTCACTAAATTGTGAATAGGGAGGGAATTAAATAAAAAGCAATGCTTTAAAGTTATAAAGTCGAAATTTTACTTCTGTTAATTAATTACTTTTGATATGTTCTCTCATCATAACACACAATTACAGATTGTCTAGCGCGTCTCTCTTATATTCAAGTCACACTCATTAGGTATTGTTATTATTAAAATGTAGAACTGAATTTAAATAAAATAATTAGGTATAACTCGCAATAAAAAAACCGACTTCAGGGTTATTGCGCACGATAATCGCTGGCACTACAAGTTGGATTTGAAAAATTCTTTTTGTCTAAGATAGCTACATTCACGAGGAAGATTATAGGCTATCCGCATTACGTTACAATTCTTAACGCGGGTGAAACTGCGGGGTACAGCTAGTTAAAAGTAAAATGAAATAATACTCCTCTGCGATTCCCCTCATCTGTGACCATACTGCGGCAACCTTGGGGCGCATCGATCGCCACCACTATTATACCATTACACAACAGTCCGTCTGGTATCCGTTCCTTGGCTGCCAAAGGTCATCTCGGCCAGAAGACTTTACAAGTTTCCGCATTCTGTGATGGGTGGTTGTTGAAGGACGTCGCCTTGGCAGAGAATATTTGCAGCAGTATTATGTAAGGTATTTATACTAAGATGTTTTATAATCATAAGGTTTGATGGTCAACGCTACTGTTGTTTTAAGGTTTCTTTAAAAATGTTGTAGAAAAGCATTGCTTTCGAATGCACGCACACACGCGTGCAATCAAACAAACTCCCCCCATCCCCTCTCACATACAACAAAACACACACACCATATTGATGAAATAGTCCTGATGGAGCTAAGCCAAGCTACAAACATGCTGCAAGAAATTATTTATTACTACATTATCTGTTTTTTTTTGAGTTCACAATATTGTTTTCATTTAACCAAACCTTCATCTATTGTTATTCCAAATAAATTCGACGTACGTTGGCAACTAACAAGTGCCTTCATTATTATTTTACATTTAATCATAACTTTTATAGGTTCTTAGGTTTATTTATTTATTCGTTCATGTTCTTTGATACTGATTTCATGTTATTTGATAGCATAATAGATAGGCTTGTCTAGTTAGTGATCTCGACTGATAAATCGCGGGTCGTATATTCAAATTTTGAACAAAAGTTTGTGGGATGAGCACAAACTGTTGCGTCTGGGTGTTCGTAAAAACTGTATAATACAATCTTACGCTATATAATATACTTAAACTTAATAACGGCTGGACTGATTTTCATGATCTTTGCTATGTGATGTCCTTCGGAATCTGACTGCTCAATCTGCTCATGTGGTGTTTTGTATAGCGCTTGCTCGCTCTCACTGGTAATATACTTCAAATACTGACTATATATGTAGTGTAATTTTTCAATTCGGTGTAATTTTACGTCGGATCAATTTGGGTTACTTGTCTATGTAAATTTCTTCAACCCTTTTTACGTCCCACTGCTGATCACAGATCTATCCCACAACTGGGGAAGGCCTGACTCCACCACGCTGCTCCAATGCGGATTGATGGAGACAAAATACTTAGAACATAATATCCTGCACATCTCAGTAATACGTTAAGTTAGAACCTTGGTACTGGATACACAATGGCATCTACGTCATGAACACGAATCAACCAACAATGTCCGTGGTTCGTGTCGGCTCGAGTCCATTAGTCTTTCATAATTGTGGCTCACAATTGCGGAGATGCGGTAACGGCGTATCCTTATTAGAACGGCGCTAGCTGATTTCCCAACATTGTTCTTCGCACGCCGATATTGAGTGAACACATTCTTTCGAATGGGTTGTAGAGCTTATAAAGTTTTCTTAGGGATGTACCACTGCTGGCCTCATAAACCGCGGTAAGTTAAGTACTTGTGTTTCGGTTGGAATGGGTTCCTGCCACACACTATAGTTGAGGTTACTTTTAATTGCTTGCTTTTTAGAGGCTTACATCCTGAAAGTTGAAAATATGATTATATTTTTAAAGTAATTGCACTACGATGACGTCTATGACGACCCGTGTGGTGCAGTGGTTACCACGCCATTCCACCATTCGAAGGATCCCGGGTTCTAATTGCGGCGCGGCAGAAATTTAAATGATGAATTTAGATATCTGTTACCGGTCTGGGCGTTTTTGTGTTATATTTGTCTTTGTATATGGTATATGTCCATCGCACCCGAGACACAGGGAATCTTAGTGTGACCTGTGAGTGTGAAGCGTTACTTATTTAACCACGAAAGGAGTTAATACAATCTTTAATTTCTGTGTTGCGTCTCGAGGGTTTCTTGATCAGCGTTTTTAACGAAAACGTATTTGTATACGTTGCTATGAAAACAGCAGAATCTTTAAATCATGGTCATATTTCTGTACAGCTACAATCGCGGTCACGATGTATAGGTATATACAGTATACTAAATTATGGCCTGAATATAAACGAATGTCGTCGCCTTTTGACTAACGAGCTAGTAATCTAACGCTTCCCGTCGTCCGAGAGCTAAATGCACTCAACAAAAGTAAGTCAAGTTCAGGGACAGATATACACCTTACGTGGGTTAGAGTAATTGATAACATCAGCCAATGAAGTACGGGAAATTGGAAAAGGAAACATTTACGTCTTGAACGGTTTTCTTTGGCTTTTTGTTGGTGTATGTAATATTAACTGTATTATCCACCTTATGTGATTGGTTATACAACGTTTTTTTCTATGTGTTGATGCCTGCAAAATTCTCCCTGGTTGATTTAGATATATACGAGTATGTAGGTATCTATCTAGTATATTTAAACGAACTTTAAATGATCGCATATAGGACTTCTCTCCTATTTGAGGTTGGACGTGAATGTCCATGGGTTGCAGTGACTACTTATTATCAGATGGCCTGCATGCTCGTTTGCTATTCAGAAAAGATATAAAAAATACCTAGTTCATACAATTATCAATAAATACGTTAATATCATTTATTACGAGAGGGTGAACTAACCCTGGCGTCCAGCTAATTAAATTATTCGTTCACATAACGGCGTTGAAACCTTTCAGTTTTCAAGCACCGTCAGTTCAAATCGCTCTGCCGTCGCGATGAATGGTGAGATAACAGAAATACTTGTAGAAAACTTTAGGTTTCAACTAAGTTACTGAGTTTCGGGGTAACTAAGTAATCCCAATACTAATTCCTTTATGAAGTAGTTTCTTGAAGGCTAGCGTTTAGGCTCGTTAATTAGTTTTACTTGCTAACAAATACATTTGCAAAGTTTGTAATTACTAATAAATGGAATATATTACAATGTCTGTTCTATTTTAACGTCGCTACATATCTGTTAATTTCTAATTATAGGTACATCTATTTGGTGCAGTCATGGGTGCTAAAATATATCGCAGTAATACCTACTCGCATTAAAAAATTTAAATCATGTTATAGCACCAAAGTCGTATTATCATTACAGTATTTTACACGTGAATTGTTACCGCAACATTCTAAACACTGTTAGTCTATCACGAGATAGTTCGACAGTGTTTATAAACTGACGGCAGTTTACTCGTATAAGCACTGTCGAACTATTGTGAAGTGTTATTCGTACCACAAACATTATACAAATTTAACCCAAAAGAGCTACGAACAAATAAATACCATTGTTTTATTCGGCAATAAAACATTAGTAAAAACATTGTTTTAAGTTGACATCTGGCCGCTTGGTTATTATCTCCATTATTTAATTAAATAAGGAAGTGTAGAATAATAAAATCCTAAAAGTTGAAAGAGTAACAGCGGTTACTCTTTTAACTTCAAAACTTTGACTGTGAAGAGAAGAAAATCCATTTTAATTAGAACAATTTTAAATTTTCAGTTCCAGATCCAAGTGTGGCGAAGACAGGAGCCTATAAATACGAAGACGGTACTCGTTATTTAGGAGAATGGAACTCGAAGGGTCAGAAGCACGGCATGGGTCACTTGGTGCTGCCTGACGGGACGCGGTACGACGGTTCTATACTAGCGGGACTCTGTTCTGGACTAGGAGTCATGGCTTTTCCTGATGGCGCCAAGTAAGTACTCAAGATAATACTTACCTTCAACCTCTGTATGTCCCGCTGCGGGACACGGGTCTTTCCCCACAACCGGGGATGGCCTGGAGCACAATTCACCACGCTGCCTCAATGCGAATTGGTGGAGATACGGGTTAGACCTACATAACCAACCCGTGTCGGATTTTGTCAAACCGCTCAAAGCTGCAAAGCCAGTTTTATCGACTGTTAACTAACCCCTCGGATGCACGGAAGCACGCATGAAATTTCCAACTACCTATCACCCATCAGATATACTTTCGAGCTATAAAATCGACTCACACACGTTTTCAAAATACAAATTTTGAACTAAACATACTCATTTCAAACAGTACGAGTATATTACTTTATATTACTTTTAATTCAGTCACCTTATACCTTAATACAATGAACGCCTAAATCCCACGCAATTCCAAAGGGATTAGATCTCAGGAAAATAAAGGTGAAGCCGCGGGCACCTGGTTATAAAACTCGTTATAAAACTATAAAAAAAACGTCAAAAAATAATAACGCTTGGGTACTCTTCAAATTTAGGATTCCCAAAACTAATGAACAGGCGTCCCGCCGAGCGTCAGATAAAAATATCCATAGAAAATAAACGTCACACTAATCAGGAACTCTTTGAGACGTATATTTGTTATTAATATATTCTATTTCGATATAAATAAAAGATCGGAATGATTTCATTTGACTCAATGGTTGTCATTAGAGACAATAGCTTAATGTACCCATTCATTTTATCAAAGACATGGAATAGGATCTATTCATGTCTCTGAAGGCTGAGGGTCATGAACCTTTAAAAATGGAAAAGATCTGGAGGACTATCTGGAGGATCTAATGACTGCCTTTATAATAGGTATATAAATATTAAATATGTTGCCGGCCAAACCCGAATATATAATCTCAGGATAAACTGATATGGCCTTGAAAATCTAACCTAATCAAATCTAACCTAACTTATCCTAACCTAACGTAGTCCTGCCATGTTCGCTCAATTACTTTCCGCTGGGAAAAATTAGTTTAGACTAGGCCATACCAGTTTATCCTAAGAATGTATGTATTTCTATCAGGACATGCTAGTTTGGCGTAGGCTAAACTAGTTTGTCAGGGAGCTAAAGGCGGTTTAAAATAAATAAATACATTTAAAGGTTCAAAATATGTGTTATATTGGAATATTATTATGTGTTATATTTGAATAATATTATCATGGACTACGAATTATTTTTATGGACTAATATTATTATGGACTACAAATTTTTTTTGTAGATTGTTTGTAATGTACTCGTATGTACAATGATAGAGTGAGGCCATTACAAGGGCGAGCCCCTGGGCGGTTGCCCCGTTTGCTATCCAAAAAGCCACCTCTGGGTCTATCAGTCCATGTGTGTTAATTTTTCAGGTACGAGGGAGAATTCATGCAAGGCTGGTTTCACGGTTACGGAGTGTTTTGGAGAGCTGACGGCATGAAGTTTGAAGGAGAATTTCGCGGAGGAAGAGTGTGGGGATTAGGTTGGTTTTTATCTTTATAATAGGCCTTAAACTTCTTAAATATACTTTTTTATCGTTTATAAGTAGTAAACAAACATGCAGGCCACCTCATTTTAAACAGTCCCTTTAATAGAAGGGAGGTCCTATCTGAGATCATACGTGGAAGCGTTGTTACTCACGGGGACTGAGATGGTCGCCTCCCTCATCTGAAACTTATGTATGTACTTGCTATAAGACTTGCTTCACGGTGGGTTACGAGGGCAGCGGTGGTACCTCCCAGGGCGAACTCTGTAAGCTCAACCACCTACCAACTTAAGTTATAATATCCCACTTGATTATATTATATTACGGGTTAAAAGGGAAACACAAGCTATTCTTTCCGTAGGGCCGCGTTATGAAAGTGGAGATGGTATATTCCCTCATGAACTGTACAATTCTTACCACTTACAAAACTCACCATAAATTGAATCTAACAATAAACATTTAGTATTAATTGAAATCCAGACATAGTTCATCAAATAATCTCAGAAATTATATTATTAATTCAACTTACAGTTTCTTAGAGCAATTAGAAAGGAAACAGTTATTGGATTGGGAATTTTCAAAATTGGAATTCCAAACCACAAACTTTTGTTATAAAACTTAGCAATGGCTAGAACCTTAAACTTCTCTAAATGGGTGAAAGATGAATATTTTATGACTGGGTTTAAATTATTTTATACTTTTGTTAATTAGTTGAAGGATGTCGTTTATTGATCCAAAAGGTATCGTGTACTGGAAAACAAAACTGAAGCCCTTTTTAACTTTAATTCAGAACATTTTATGTTCAGGATTGTGATACTAAATAAACCGTATAAGTGTTATGGATTCCTATGAAACAATAACTTCGTATTTATCCATGCAACACGACACAGGGTATCCTAGTGTGAGTGTGTGAAGCGTTAATAAGCTTAGAAAGCAGAAATCCATTATTATCTTCTCATATTAAGGTTTTAAGTTTCTTTTATAAGCTGTTTTGTGCCTAGTATTTTTTCCATGTTGTATTTGTTGTTTTATTTAAGAAAGGTATGAGAAATTCATAGAAAAAGATGAATTATTGACATCATAATAAAATTATTTCTCCTAAATGGCAATTCCTTAAAAACCCATAAATAAAGAAAGATTAAAAAGAGAAAGATTAAAAAGAGAAGCCGGCTGAGATAGTGAAGTAATATCTTTGGTTTACGGTAGACAAGTAGTTTATTTTTCTGCTTTCAGGTCTGGTCACTTTCAGCGATAGTAGCAACGGTTTCCCCAGAAACGAGGGCTTCTTCCAAGACTGCAGGATGATCAGACGCAAGCGTTGCCCCGAAGTTACCCAAAGAGCACAAAAGGTTGCGTACATGGCGCGCGCTCAATGTCAAAAAATCTAGAATATATTTACTTCAAAAATGTTCAGTAATTTCGATATAATTTTTTAACGAATATCCTAGATCTCTATTTAAGATTCATATATTGTATTATGATATGTATTATTTTAGATACAAAACCCACCGCAGACAGCTTAAGGCTTAGCGCACTCGTCTGTCAAATCGGCTTCGAAAACACATCAATACTACCTAATGTTATCTTCAGAATATAATATTTAATCCTTTGTTACATATTTTGGCAAAATCAGAATTCAAATTCTAGCATTGTAGATACAATATTATCGCATGCGACATAAACCTATTAATAACCTTTATGTAGCTTTAAGTAATTTTGTTAAAATGTCTCTGTACAGTAATAGAGTTCATTTTATACTTGTCAATAGTGTTCTGATTTTGAAGTCAATGAACTGCTTGTAGTTAAACTTCTTCCAACTTCTCTTCAACTTAGTAACATATTTTTTTGCTTACTTAAATATCCTGCGAAATGAATATAAAATTTTAAATTCCGTAATAAATCATTTCTTTCATACTTTTGAGTTCTAAGTAGTTTTTCTTATTTTCTCTAAATAAAATTTCGCTTTTATGTTGTGAGACTTAAAGATAATAATGTATAGAAGGCACAATATTGACCAATTATCTTGACTTTTGTAACATGCCCTGACCCGGGACTTTAAACCAAGAGGATTATAGTCCTTGAGTTAAATAATTCATAATTCTGGGTAAACATTAAGCTTATTTACTAAGAACAGCTACTTCTATACTGATCATAAACAGATTAAAAGCTCCGAAGTTACTGTTCGAAATCCAAATTTGCCATTACGAAAAAAGTTACAATATTTCGTAACTAACTCTGAGATTTGGCAAAGTTAAAGCTCATGTAAAGACAATGAGTTCAGAATGATAAATCTTATGTACAATGTATGTACTGTGTTGCAAAAAAGACCATTAAACCCCTAACCTTAAGTCCATAGATACAATCAAAAATGTCAAAATGGCATAGAAATTAACTATTAAAAGAAATAAACCAAAAATAGGTGACCACGTATGAATTTATTTATTACTAATAAATGTACATTTAAATGTATTAATAATAAAACTGAGACTATTTTCTTCAGAAGACACATTACACTTGTTAACTACTAAAAACATTTAAAATGTCAATGTTCATTTAAATTTTTGAATAAAAATAAATATGGTATTATTTATTCCCTTTGTGTAGTGTAACAAAATGTCAGCGACGAAAATTGCCTTCGCGACTTATCTACTTACAATAAAATAAAATAAATAATGACATTAACAAACTCTTTTAACATTAGTTGCTCTTTAGTTTTCTATTTTCTATGGTTTCTTCGTCGTCTAAACATTGGCCGTACCTGACTTCCATGCATTTGCTTCCCTGAAACAAGAAAATGAAACATACTTAGAGGTGCCTACAGTTAAAAACACGAGGTGCTTCAATATTTGAATAAGTACATTAAAATCCCACCAAAAAACATTTTAATATCGAATATTAGACATAGTTTTCAATGTTGTTACATTAAAGAAAAAGAAAATTGTATTATTTTTTTTTACTGATATCTCCTTCGTTTGTGAACCAATTTTTCAAAGGTAGGTATAATTAAAACATGAATTACAGTTTAGTGATTTCAACCAAAGATCTACCTGATATGATTTTAAGTAATTAATTTTAAAGCGTCACTTTAAAATTAATTGTAAATAGATACAGAGCAAATTTATCTATCTATACTAATCTATACTAATAATACAAAGCTAAAGAGTTTGTTGATTTGAAAAATTCTTTTAGTGTAAGAAGAACCATTTATCGAGGAATGCTATAGGCTATCAAGCGTTATGTTGCAATTCTTAACGCGGATAAAATCGGGGGGCACAGCTAGTAACAGTAATAAGTTTAACGATCTTTTTAAACTATATCTGACCCAAAGATCAAACACCACCATGCATATCCGACTCCTCTTATTGCATTCCCCGTTGCATATGAAAGTGAAATTACGCAACTCAGCAACCGACTTACATTCGCTTTCACTCGGAACTTACATAACCGGTGATGTAACGTAATGTCAGCGTAATGTCCATTGAGTAATTATCATTAACAAGTGTAAGTTATTATCATAAGCAAACATCGTTAAACACGTTTCGTTTTGACTTGTTGTTTTCGGGGTTATGTAAATTTTGTAGGTGGTAGAGCTAACAGAGTTCGCTCATAATCCGCCATGAAGCAAGTCTTGTAGCAAGTCCTTGTGTTCCGGTTGGGGAGGGTTGCTGCCGGACACACTATATTTGAGGCGACCATCTCAGTCCTCGTGAGTAGCAAAGCCTTCACGTACGATCTCAGAGAGGATTTCTTTCCTATTTGAGGTTGGACGTGAATGTCCATGGGTTGCAGTGACTACATCAGGTGGCCTGATTGCTCGTTTGCTACTTATAAACGATAAAAGAATTTGTATATGATATTCATAATAATATTGTGATAATTCGGGGTAATGAAGAAAATTATGATGTGGTTTGGGTATGAGTAAAGTATCATTTTATGATACGTACATTACGTATCATAAAACGTTGCGGTTTCGACAACGTGCTTGGGTGTTTATATGCTGTTGCTTATAGCAATTTCTGAACTGGATAAGGAATAAGTACATGACGATATTAGATGTCAATAGAGGTCAATATTCAATAGAGTATGTGATATCAGCGGAGAAGCCTCAAGCCATTTACCCGAAACTGATTTATTGAAGCTAACTTCTGATCTGGTCTCCAAGGCCAAGTATGCGAATGGAATCCTCCTCTACCTCCAACAGACTCCAAAGTAAGCCTCTGGATGGTAAGCCTATTCAGAATTAATGTTTATTCAACCTGCATTTATGTAACCAGTGAGAACATGCGATATTGGCTTAAGACTTTGCTGGAATAAAGTGCTTAGCAACGGAGGAATTTCCTACCATAACCTTAGTGAAGGTCAGTACACTGAAAGCGAATGACTATTACAAAAGGCAGGAACAACGAAATGAGGGAAGGAACAAGAAAAGGAAGGAAATGGCTTTTAAAAGGAAAGTTCTTGCTCATTACTTCTCTGCCACAACTAAATCTTGGGATATCATCATTAGCAACAATATTTACCAGTATATTTCGTATTTATTATTATGTATCGATATTTATTAAGGACATGTTTGTTTACTTGTAGGAGTAGTATTTCGAGCAATTCACACACTATCTTTATAAATTGTAGCCTATGTGTTATTCTGATGTATAAGCTATAGTATGTACGGGTATGATATATAAGATTATATTAAATAATATATATTATAATCCATTCAATAGTTTTTACGTGAAAGAGTAACAAACATCCATCCATGCATACTAACAAACTTTCGTGTTTATAATATTAGTAGGATTGTATGCCTTAAACCATTTTTATACCCCACTAATGGGCACGTGTCTCTCCTCACAATCGAGGAAGCTCTGGAGCATTCCGCCACGCTGCTCCAATACGGAATATGGAGTACCAAAAACCCATCCTCCACCCTTCTACCGTGGTAGCCAGCCTTTCAAGGTGTGAATCACCTCATCCTCAATATCCGCCATGGATATCTACTGGGTTTTAGGCACATAGCACTCACCCTCGCAATATACGCCTTCATGTAGAAGTTACCGAAGAGAACAATGAAGGATATCATGTAGATGATGAGGACGTAGTGCATCCAGAGTGGGAACTCGCAGCCAGTTCTGATGCCGTTGACCCCTAGGATCAGAGCGCAGGTGAACTGGATCTGGAAAAAGATAGAGTAGATTTAATATGGTAGTTGACACTTCTCACAACCCTAAAAGATCGAACAATAAAAAATGTCGAAAATTTTAATTTGAAGAAAATCTGTCAATTGACACATGAAATTATGACTTCATAATGTGTGTATATCGGTCATGTAAAATGTATGATGACATTTTGATAGCTCAATAAAAAATTTGACTTGCTTGTCAAAAATGCCCCATTTACACTTTTACTAGGCAACTATCAAGTTCATATAGTTTGCCCAATACTAAAGAAACTACTGATGTGTTTCCGGCTTTGAAAGAGAACCCTTTTAGCGCCTTTTTTGAAGAACGCAGTGTCATTGTCCGCT
>DWQK01003089.1:0-12042 GCA_018231225.1 Noctuana stator | reverse complement strand
TTTAGATATTAAGGAAATGAATCACTACATAGTATAAAACAAAGTCGCTTTCTCTGTTCCTATATCCCTATGTATGCTTGAATCTTTAAAATTACGCAACGGATTTTGCGGTTTTTTTTAATAGATAGAATGATTGAAGAGGAAGGTTTATATGTATAAACGATCTCAGTTTTTCTGTATTGTATATTTAGCATCAGCATTGCACCAGATGTTCAAGCTGTGATTAAAATGTACTATGAATAACACGCAAATGCAAATTGAACGTGTAAGTTTATTGCCGTCCGTAAAAGTATGAAGTTACGAAAGTAGTTACCAACATGAGATCTTTCCGGTGTGCGGAGCTTGAATTTAAAATGGCAACAGTCAAATGGCCTCAAAAATTCTGAAATTTCTTGAGATAAATGAAAGTAAATGGTTCGTGTCTTTTCTAAGACTGTTAAATCTTGTCTTGACTTTTACCGCCTATGTATTTAGTTTTATTTTATGCGCTTTATGTTTGGTTAATCGATAGGTGTGCTAGGTTCTGCTCTGTGCCGTATTTACTGTAGGGCTATACGAGGAACCGCGAATCGCGAACGTCACTCGTTCCGTTAGTTTATTTAAGAGATCCAGGGGACCAAACACGGCCCAGGTTGCCAATAGTCACATCGCCCTACGCAAGACATTTGAATGCTCCTGAGTGGGCCGACTGAGAAACTACCATCATACTCATTGATATTCCGTGAATTTGTGTTTCGGAACATAGGTGTTGGCACCGAACGTCGGTTTAAATGTGAAGCGATCTTCATTTATTTTATCTGAAGTAAAAAATATTAGTATTACCTAATATTCTCAAACCAAATGGCCTGCAAGGTTGTTTGCTTCTTTTGTGAGCATAAAAGTATTTTACCACGCTTAGTAACAATGTAAATCACTTCAGTACCGTCGAAAGCTACGCTGTCTATTCCTACAAAAAAATTTGAATTGGTGTAATAACCTCCTAACGGTACCATAGAGTCAACGTAAACGAAAACCGTAAAAGTAAATTCAACAAAAACAAAAATGACAAAATCCTAGTCAAGCGACGAACTTTACGGTAGCAAAAAATAGTTGAAATGACTGGCAGATTTACTAACTCAAGTATAGGACAAGGAATTTATTAAAATATACTTTATTTACTAACTACTATTTACTAATTCTAATTTTAAACACGATGCACTTGATCTTGGGTCCTTTTAGTTATGAATACAAATTCAGATACGAATTCTTGTAGTGTGAGTTTTTTGGATGTGTAATTTTTTTAAATCGCGTTTATTACATTTATTCTAAATATTTCCAAGCAATGAAGAATACATTTTCGGAAGCATTTATACTTGCCATCTTAATGAATATAAAAAATGAATTATGTACCTATTAGGTACATTATTATAATCAAAAATTCTTTATTCAGTAATACCATATGGTATTACTGAATAAAGAATCTTTAATCGTTAATCTAGATCACGTTAATCTAGACACACAATTTTCATACAGTCATAAAACAAAAACTACGCCATCATTTTGTCCCAAGTACCTACCTAACGCAGTGCGTATTAAATTACGAGAACTAGGTTTGTTTACCCTGTCTAGTATCGATCCAGACTACAACCTTGCCTTGTGGGCGCGTATCAACAAAAACTCTTGGCACAAAACTAACCACTTAGCAAACTGTTTCACCCACGGAACAGAGAGCGAGAAAGAGGAATTATTAAAGGAAATTGGGCTTATATTGACAACCGAGTAAATTGGATCACAGTGATCTATGACCTCAAATCAGAAGAAACAAAATAAGACCGGTCATAATTTTATAACTTAATATATAAACAACTAATTACGTTAAAACTAATAATAATACAACTTACATTCTATAGAACAGCCATTTATAGCTATTACCTATACTTTACATTTGCTTTCTATTTGCCTCTTTGTTCCGTGGTTTCATTTATACAACGCCTTCAAATCGATTTATGTTTAATTAGAAATGCACGAACGGTATGGACGTAACGTAAGTGCCACCATTGACCACAAAAATAGGCACAACATTCAATATTCACGCCTATTAGAAATAGATAGATTCTGTATCTATCAATATCGATGCAAAAGACTTTTTATTTGACATGGCACTCAATTAAAATATTAAAATCAATGCGGTCTTTTTTACAGCCACTACATTACTATGTATTGGGATCACATCTTGTACATTACATAAATAGTTTGCTTTGTCCTAAGTGACGGATCAATGCACAGTTTAAACAGCTGATCGTAGAGACCTGAAACTTGGAGGGAGTGTTCTTTGTATAACGTAGGCATCAGATAAGAAAGGATTTTTCGAAATTCTCCCTCTAAGAGGGTGAATAACGCACAGTTCGTGGTCCAGTCTACTATGTTTTTGATTTTTAGGGCGCGATTCTGAAAGTACACGCGGACGAAGTTGCGGGGATAAGCTAGTTTATTATATAACAGTTCTAAATAACGTCTAGGTACGACACGGTCTGCATTGCGCAAACTGATAATAAAAATCCAGGCGTAGCTCTTTATTTCCGAGCAAAATATCTATTTTACGTTTCAAATATTTCAGTATTAACGATCGTGCGTTAAATGGATATCCAATTTAATTAATTCATTAGTGACAAAGTTACAAAGCTCTTCATAAAATCCTATAACAGGGATGTTCTGTTCAGAATTGCAATTAAAACACCAATTTCGAACAATCGCAAGTATCTACATGCAACGCAGGGTATCGGTACTTGTACCAAACCCTCCCAAAAGAGCAATTTGGATTTGTGCCAAAGCTTTGAATACAATTTTACTCGAACAATAGGCAGGTACCTTTCCTTTTCAGTCAGCACTTTTTTATAAAAAAGAAGTAGCAAACAAGTACTGTTCTTAAGTGGTACTCGTATCTGCAACCCACATACATCTACATGTATATATTCTTACCATAGCCATGAAGTCCTTGAGTCCTGATCGGTCAGAGTGCTTAAATGTTTGGCTCTATCATCTGATCGTAATGGCAACTCAGGTGTAAGGGCAGTTTGTCTTGGCCACGAACTATTCAGTGTTTATTACGATTGGCCCCTTCACAAAACATAGAAAGTACTGATGTGTTTCATAATAGATCCCCCTTCCGCCCATAGGTCGTCAACCAGTATATTTTGAAGATATCACCCCAGTGGCGGCGGTGGTTATTCTTCGGTCTGCAGACCTACCTACTTAAGCACTTATAACCTTTTATTTTTCAGGTGCCATCAACAAAAAAGGAACTACAAGCTATGTTAGCCAAAAAGACCGCTATACCCTTCCATAAGTACGTTTGCCCCAATTGCCACAACATACCCCAGGGTCAACAGTGGATGTCTGCAGCGGAAACTAATCGTAAGTACAGCACAGACGACCTACTTTTGCAAATTGATCGACTATAATTGGATGCACGTCGTGAAATGTACGTTGGTCGAATGAACTGATGGCAGTTTTTGGTTCCACGCTTCGATAAACTTGCATTAAGTGCAGATGCTTAAATTCTTTAATTATACATTACAATAAAAGCAAGTATTTTTTAACTTATTCCTATTTTATACTACTACGCCCACGAATAACTGTCCTAATGGTATATACATAATTTAATTTGCATGATGGTATGACATGGTATAGATACGAGTATCATATTAATATTATATTATATCTGACCCAAAAACGAAAGCGCCATGTTGAAAAAAGAAGACTGACTCTGTACGAAAGCAAAAAAAGCGCTTCTTGTTTTTGCATATCTAATTACGATGCAGGGCAATTAATCTCCGTGGTGTTACTGTCGTGCGCTATTTATGCTGAAGCAGTATGGCTTGTCCGTATGGGGCATTCTAATTGCGTATTATGGTTCAACGACCGCGCCTTACAGCCCGTTCCCAGACGACCGGCTTTAGAGTTAAACTTCTTACGCCAATTTACAAAATCGCAAACTGTGCGCCTCTTTGCCGACACCTGGCTATTGAATTGTCAATCGATGATCTGTTAGTTGATTGGTTACCGGATAATGACTACTATTTGTGTTCAGTTGCAGGGTATTAATAGAACACATTCAAGTATTGCATACTTAAATAGCCGTCATAATAGAACTCTTGGGAACGCACTTCTAAATAACAATAAAATCGAGTTAATCTTAATTACAGCAGCTTTTATTTGTTGAAAAACTACGGCATAATTCATTTAAGTATTTAAATTATTCAGATAAAAAGTATTTATAATTTAACAAAGCCAATATACCGACCTACTAATATGCCAAACCGCAATACCTATCAGTTTAAAACTTTAGGACGATATTAACCAACTCAAATTTCAGAGCCGACCACGGAAACCTTACATTACTACCAAGAAATAAGTTGAGATAGAGGAAGACAAAATAAATGAATGATGTATCGAATATTTTCAGAAATGGACGTTTTCCACGTGGGCAAGCGACGCGGCAAGTTTGTGCACTGGGAGCCGATTTTCATTGGAACACACCAGGATCCACATTACGACGAGAGACTCAGTTGGGAAGGCAAGAAGGACAAAATGACCCAGGTTGGTAGTTTGAATTTAATTCTGAAGTACGATTCGGGTTCAGTAACTCAACGGTCACTGACGGAACGGTCTTGCACTAGTCGAGCATTCCCGAAAAATACACGAGTTCTTTTTAGGGCACTTTTATATTTTCCGACCTCCTATAGATATTTATTTTTAATGGTAGTTTATAGTTGTAAATAAATGTATAAATGTATAAATAAATAAATGGCAGTCTCTGGTCTGCACCCTTCTGAAGCTTGTGCCTCTGGCGGCCTACACGAGTAACCCTAGGACGCAGACCATCAAATTATAATTATACTGTCACACTCTGCTATTGTTTTGAATATTGCTTATAAACCATTAGCACCACCATTAATCTGTTTAACTTTTTAACATATTAAATTTATAAGCAAACGAGCTTTATATATGTAATCCATTAACCTTTCAGGGCTACGTCCTCTGCGTCCAAGACTACGACTTCATGATTCTCAACAACGCCTTTCTCATCCACAAGCCGGGAATCAAGCATTACGTGAAGAATGCCAAAAGAGACGCGATCGCCGGCCGTCAGTCCTCATACGTCAAGAACACAATCATGCCCGAACTCAAAAAGCTCTTCGGCACCAGAAACGGCTGCGCACTTTAACCAAGATTACTTCGAATCACCATTTTTGACGACTCATAGAGAAAAAACAATACCTACTTTTTGACAGACTTTCCAAGACGTACGTTCTAAGCTATCGTGTTACAGGGTGCGATTTTCCGCCTGAATTTTTGAGACTTTACCGATCGTATCGTGTCATGTCGTGTCGTGTCGTGTCATGTCGTGCCGTGACATGAAAACAAACATATCATAAAATTTTCTAAAAGTTCTGTGAGGCTTAAATCCGTCGTGTTAACCTGCAGGGTTGTTATAAAATTGAGTGCCTAACAATATTATGACCAAATATTAATTAACGTTTTAATTCCATGTTTGTTAACACCTAATTTGTAGTGTTTGGTTCTCTGTACCACACTTTCTCTTTTACACCTATGGCCTAACATTAAAACTCATATTCGCAATCCCTGAAGAATATAGGCTAAAATCATTAATCCCTATTTAAATAAAATTGAGTTAGTTTAATTACTTTGTACATAAATAAATACGTTGTCGGCTTTGTGTTTAAGTTTGGATATAGTTTAGAATGTACTTGAACCAGCCTTTAAGTACTTCTTTACATAACCTATTAGATGTCTGTAATAATATTTAATCATATTGACGACGCCTTTTTCGAATGTATATACGAAACTATATATCCTTGCAAGCTTATTATGAACATGATTATAAATCTCATCATAATATTAAATTTAGGCTATTTTTATGTTGTAAAATTTTTACAAGTGTGATCTGCTTAATATACCTATAATACACATATTTTTAAAACATATAGTTAGGGATGTATCTTTATGAAAGCTCGATTCCTGAATTGCATTTTAATCAACATGTTTATGTATGTACCATATAAGGATTAAATGTATGTGTAAAGGATGTAAGTCACTATGTTAACTTGATTAAGATTAAGTGTGAGTCCGTTCGACTTTTATAGAGTTTGTATAACTTTCGGTAATAATTTGTAGGAAATTTTTTGAGAATGTGCTCCGTCCTAAGCGCGCATTGCTAGCGATTACGCGGATTGAGCAAACTCGGGTGTGGTCAGTACTCGAATGCGTGAATTGAGTGGCAAATAACATGCGCGCTTCCTACGAAGGGCACGTTGAGCCAGGAGCCAGTTAGCCGTTAAACCTGGTCGGAAGCCTTTAAAGCGGTGTAACAACAGCCAACACGGGTTGACCAGTAACCCGCATCGGATCAGTGTGGTGGAATATGCTTCAGGCCTTTCCGGTTGAAGGGGACACCTTTGTCCAGCAGTAGGCCATAAAAAGAGATGCAGGCAGACAGGTGCTCCTTCCTATATCATAAAAAAGTAATAATCAGCGCTATCATTGAAGGCAGTGATAAACTATTCTATTGAAACATAATCGCCGTGGTTTTATTGATTTTAGGTACTTCATAATCATTTTTACTTCTAGCATTTGTCTAACTATATCGTTGATTGGACGTTAATTGATCAAATTTTGTGTCGGATTTAAATTAATTTTTTTTTACTGTTACCAAGATGTTACTGTAAAACCATGAAAGCGTAAACTTAAAATTGTTTTAACAGCTGACTATGTTACAATTAAAAGGAATGGTCACTTCAATGGAACAATGCTAAAAATTATCACTTTATTATGATAACCAAATAAGTTAATAATAACAAATAAAGAATTTAAAACGTTTACAATATTTATACTTAGTAACTTAGAGCTGCCTAAGTAGTATGTTATCGTGTAATTGTGTGATGGGCCTTATATGTTAATTATAAGTATGTATGTCATTAATATTATGTGTACATTAAGTATCAGTGTTTAAACTCACCACGTTCGAAATATAGTTTTAAGTAGTAATAACATTTAGAATAATTGCCTTTTTATACCTAAATATCGGCTATCTACCCCAGTGACTTATAATTTGTATAAATTATTGTTAATTATTTCTGCTAGGTTACTAGATATTTCGCAGAGCATCTTTAGATTCCAGCAAGCATGTGACACGAACATTAAATTGACCAATTAATACAATACATTTGTTTTTTGCTATTCTGAATTTATGACTTGAAAATGTATTTGATTCGTATCGTGTTTTAACTATTATTTAAAATTAAAATATTTCATAATAAGATTGTTGTAATATTTACCTGCTGTTCGAAAAGGTTTGCGATATGGGTCCTGGATGCTAAGCGATAATAATTTATACTAGTTCAATTTCCTTAGACTTATATGATTTAGTTATAAAATAGGCTTAAAATCGGGTTGGGTTATGGCAAACGCATGTGGTGGGTTTGCACTTGTCGGCATTAAGTGGCTGCTTAGTTTATTGACGCATATGTTACAGTCTCTCAATGTGATCATTTATAAAAGTATATTTATCGATATGTAACGTCACAAGCGTTAGTATATTATTACAAAATTTTTGATTTCCGTTATTTCCAGTGCATAAAAAAAATGTATAAGTAACCTATACAAAATATATTTCTATTAAAAAAATACTGTATTGCAAATTATTTTTACAATATCTAATAAATAGTCTTTGTATAGTCTTTTATTTGAGTAGTACATTCGGAAAAAATTCTAAGCTTATTTAGTTTTTTATGGCTGTTGTATTTCTTTACTGGGTCTTTTTGAAAACATTCCGTTCATCCGTTCTGAAACTTAAAAAATAAGCTAAAACCATTTTAAAATTTCATCTAAGTATAAAATGAGTATGAATAAGGATTTGAAACCTAAGTCATAAAATCAGTCAATAGTTTTCAAATAATTACGCTGTTAAAAAAGTTGTTTTGCAATATGTATTGTAAATTGTACCTACCCATATATTTATTATGTACTTACATTTGTTAAATCAAAATTTTTTGGTAGGTATTTATCTTAGCTTGCCATCTGTAACTATGAAAGTTCCTCAAAATTAAAATGTACTTCCTTTGATAATAGTATATTGAAACTTGTGACCTTACTTGTTTTGTAATTAGGAAAGTATTTTATCTTGTATGTAAAATTTTCATACGAATCTACAGGCAAACGTGTATTCAAAATTAAAAAATCCTAAACTTATGTACCTATATGTTTTATTTTCCTTTTCATACACAGAAACTAATATGTTTAAAAACTATTATAATAAGAGAACCCGTCCTATGTCAATATCACAATTATACATTATGTACATGTACAACATGTATCGATAAATACCGATAGTAAAATCGATAGATAAAAGTCGTTAAACCTGGTTGGGGAAACCCGTGCCCAGCACATATGGACCAGGGAGATGAAAATGGTTGAATGTAACAGATCCACCTACCCTTTACTTTTATTACACCTACACTTATAAAGTTAAAAGATACTTATAAATTTGAGTAATCTTAAATGACTGCAAAGGATTCATGCGATGAATACAAAATATATAGGAAGTCCATCTACTCGTACATATAGGTACGTACCTACCACGTGCTTAGAATTCCGCTAAATTTAAAACTTTACGGGTTTTGCCATAAAGTTTTGTTGTAATTTTTTTTCCTAATAGATATTTATATCAGGAAAAATACCTGATTTAAAAACTTAACTCATTGATATGATGACCTTTGCGACTTCAGCATAATAAAATAAAAATAAAATCAATTAAGTTTCAACAAGAATTAGATAGGTATGTACTTATATGTACAATTATATAAAAAAAGTCAATATGAACTATGGTCAAATTAGATATACCTACATAGGGTGAAATCCTCGAGACATGAAGAATGTTTACTCACTAATATATATTATAATCTCGGTTGTTTTTGTTTAACCCTGTATGTGCCATATCTTCCGATTTGCAACGTCCTAAAACAACAACTAGTCCATTGCAAGATGTTTAGTCTTATAGTCATATAGTGCTTAATTATAGAGCGATCTATCAGGGCAACCAGTGGCGTACATATTTAACCCTGAGCCCATATTATGAGCCAATGGCACAGCGCGGGATGCTGCGAGAAACGTTGCAGGTCCCTAGTTAGCTGCTTTCAGATAATTTTCTTTTATTTATGACTCAAAACCTTACCGACCGGGGACGCCATATTTTAAATAATCACGAAATAGGTATAAATCAACCCCATATTTAGTACAGTTACTGGTACATTACGCTAGTTCTATATTGTTAAGAATAAAACTTATACATGTACTTAATCGTAACGAGACGCCAGGTTCATCGAAGTCACGGCGATTGACCACGAACATAAGTCGCTCGTAGAACACACAAGACACGATAAGTAATTAGATAGCACAGCTACAATTTCCTTCCTTATGTAAACACTTAATACATACCTACCTGTTAATCATTTATCGCTCTCGAAATGGTTTCTAAGTGAGTAACGGCATGATTATTATGTGAAAAATTTACAAGCTTAAGCTTTTCCGAGAGCTATTTATGTTGTGATTTATTAAATGTCAGGATGCGCACATGTCTTGGATCTATATATCTACCATAAAGTAAGTTAGATCATAAGTGGTCCTTCCTCGCTTTAGCTTATTTTAAAATTGAGCACCCTTGGCCGATAAAAATTGGCGCCTGAAGTACATACGAAAATTTTTCGACCGACTGACCGGCTACGTCCGTGGTTTAACTTGTAAAATCACTTGCGAACTACAATACCAGCAGGGCTATAAGGCTTAGATATCTACTAAAAGCAAAAATAATCACAAAATTATCAGAATATTAGTGTAAATTAAGTTATCATGAACTGTGTATTGTTATAATTCATTAAAAAACATAGTTTTATTACTTACTTTCAACCATGCATAAAAGTTTTGTGATAGAAAACAGCAAAGCGTTCAATGACATCTAATGAACACACAAACAATTTTATCAATATCGGTGCAGCCGGAGGCAGAACTCAGTGACGTACATAAGTACAATAGAATTAAATATTTACGAAATTTAAAACAAAACCTACACGAAAGTTTAAGGGTGGTGTTTTTATACGCAACGGTAAAGTATGTAAGTAGTCAGTAGGTTACGCGTTTTGCCTTTGTTTCCACAACACATCCTTCAAATGTGAGAGTTGCGTAATTAGTTGCAAGTAGGTACACGAGACTACGAAGAATTTTGAGCTTCTCGATGCCGACGACGGATTGTCGCAAAATACGTCATCGTTGTATCGTCGTCCACCTGATGTAATACAAGGTGCGGCGAGATGAGACCAGGTGTCACAATACCTCGGTCTGTCCCCAAGGTCGCATCATCTCGTCTCCTGCGAGCCGCATTCATTGGAAGTCCGAAGCTCGTGCGAACGTGTACTTTAGTCCCAGCATGAGGACTTTTTTAGTGTTGGCGTGCGCGTGCGCCATTGGTAAGTACCTACTCACTGAGCTTTATAAAACAAATGTGTTTCTTATTTTATTTATTTTCAATTTATTTTCAAATGTCTTATAAATTAATATTTGGCTCAAATATTTTGCGTCTGATCTCCTAAAGTAAAGAAATCAATTCGAAGTAGTTAGCAGATTCCTAAAATATAACAGAATATAAATATTAATTTTCAGTGAAAAAATGTGTTAATTCTAAGGTGATAAGTTAACTTAATCAAACTTATAAGTATATCTATACAATAAACTTAAATAACAAAATATCAAAATATATTCTTATGTCCTTAGACATTAGCAAGGCGTAACAAATTACGCTTAACAAGCTTCCCACCGTTTAATTAAATACGTAAATTGTCGTTCCACGCTCTACCTTCCTACTCTAAACAATGCATTCATTTCAATTATATTTTCTACCTGCTCGAGCTCGTTTAACAGATAACTATAATAAGTAAATAAAACAGTTAAATACCTACACCAATCCCATCTGTTAAAATTAAAATTAAATAAGTTTTATGAGGTAATTTCGTTTCTATGGAATTTTTATTGATTGTCTTCATACGAGTATGTATGAGAACCATAAAGACTAAGACTTTTCTTTGAAAATTTAAATTTTATAGAAACGTTTCGGCCTATTTAGTAAAAAAATTATAAAATAAAAGGCTTAAATCACTTACTCACGTCATGACGTGTAATTAATCAAGTTTATATTTTATCCTCTTACATCAATCAATATGATTAAATTATACGTTAGAATTGTACACAATTAATGAGATGTAAAATTAAATATAAAACTAAAAAAACCGGTCATCCAGTTAATTTAGCTTGAGACTATTTCGTCATGTACATAGGAGTAGGTACCAATATTTAAAAAATAAATTTCAGCTATAACATTCTGATAATAAATCTGTTTACCAAAATGGTCGTCATTACTCATTAATAAAAAGGTCACCATAAATTTCCTATGCTATGCTATTTTAATAGGTAATTTTCAAAAGCCAATCAATCGAGTCAATGTCCGTAACACCATTATAAATATGATTTAACTTAATACATATACGTAAAAATACAATTAGGCAGGTATATTTTGTCAATCTTAAACCATATTTTGTTAACTTGAGTCACGTACGAGGATTTGACGATGAGTAACATTTGTAAATCCAACTTATTAAAATACAAAACTATTGGCAAATGTATCCCATATTGTACTCAATGTTATCTTTCTGCTGCTAACTTGAATATAAAATAGCTTCTGACCTTTTGTACCTGCGTTTGTTTGAATCATTAAAAACGAGCAACAAAATTGTTCTTATAAAAATGAAATGTTTAAGAATTAACACTTGTATCGTCAAAAGTCATGTGTCATGACCCTTGCCATTTCATCTTCTATTTGCAATTAATATTATTTACCTACTTATTATTAGGTGACCATATATCTAGAGCTTAGAAGCATGAGGGCGGATGTGAAGATCCGACAAAATATTTTTATTGTTTCATAAAGAAAAGCGC
>DWQK01003088.1:0-12047 GCA_018231225.1 Noctuana stator | reverse complement strand
CACGGGTCTCTCCCCACAACCGGGGAAGGCCTGGAGCATACTCCATCACGCTGCTCCAATGCCGATTGGTTGGAGATACGGGTTAGTGGTCAACCCGTGTCGAAAGTCAAACCGCCCATAGGGCGTCCGACCAGGTTTAACGACTGTTATCTATCAATAACAACCGGGACCCACTGCGTAACGTGCCCTCCGAAGCAACGGAAGCGCGCATGAAATTTGCCACTAGCGGTGATCCATCCGAGTACCGATCGCGCCCATGGTTGCTTAACAATGTGGTCGCTTGCAATCCTCACTACCAGCGGGTCTATGCGCGCTTCTTATAGAGTATCCAATGTAAAATCTATAAATAGGCACTTATTTATAAGTACTATAGTGAACAGCTGACTAATAAAAGGAGTGATGGCCGCATGTCGGTTGTCGCAAGCAGTGCTGAGGCCGCGGATTCTGCAACCGTGTGACGTAATTCGGTTACGGCTTCTTGACCACTAATTACTACACTCCATGCCTCTTTTATATGAAAGTAACCTGACGCCAAGGCATACGTATTACCACGCATTTAATACCCGCCTAAAAACTCATGGTATCTGCAAATAAGTCTTCCAGCATTTTCATGTTAGTAAAAGTAACTCACGGTTACATACGAGACAAAATAATTAACACCTAACTTGAAAATCAACATCAATGTACGTAACAGATAATTAATTGAATATGAGTTTTGGTGCTAATTTGTCCAGTTTCATTTAAATAATTACTGGTTAACTATGTTATGCGGAAATTAATGACATCATTAATTTACTTTAAGTGTCTTCGATTTTAAAGTAATGTTTTGCATACCGACCAACAAACCGCTTATTTGGACAGATTAGTAAATAAAATAAATATTTTTGTACTACAACAGTACAAATATCTCGCCATGATATATGGCACTGTAGTGCTCCCGTTAAGACCAAAAACAAGCGAAGCCTAAGGGTACCCTTTTCTTGAAGCATTTCGTCGTTTCTTTGAACCCTTAGGTATAACTTAGGTTGGATTATACCAGATAAACCAAATTCTCAGAACATTATATCAATAGTGGACTTATTAAACACATAAAGTTTAAATTGGTCTTATGCTTTAGATTTTATTGATATAAAGAAAATCTGATTTCGTCACCGACTCACTCACTGATGACTATGAAAAAATTTTGAGAACTTCCTGAAGTCCTAGCAAGTTCAAACTCGATATGTAAGCTAGTATGGAACTAAAACTTGGAACCTTTATCCTCCAATTCCTTAATGAATATAGGGAATGGGTGTTTATATGAGACTACCTGAAATTTGAATGCTACAGATGGTAGAGGTAGAGAAAATGTACATAGAGTCTTCTTGTCAATGATTGTTATTTATCATATAAACAACTTTATTAGTGCATTTTACATTTATTACTGTAATTAGGTGCTTACAGGTTAAGTAATATTATAGTGATAAATGAGATTTCACGCGAATTATGACAAAAATCTGCGATAGGCACAATTTATTGCGATAAAACCGTTGTATAATTAGAAAGTTTACGACATAAATACAAGGCAGGTACTTATTACACCGTTAAAACTGTTCTAATTAATTGTGGAATGCGTGGAGATTTTTTGTACAAATGAATTTAGATTGTGGCTAAGGCCTTGCTTGCATTGATTTATGAAAGACTAGCTGTGTCACGCGGTTTCACCCGCGTTAAGAATTGTGACGTAACGTTTGATAGCCTATAACCTTCCTCATTAATGTAGCTATCAGACACAAAAATATTTTTTTAAATCGGTCCAGTATTTAGTGTGATTGGCGAGTTCAAACAAATAAACAAACTTTTCAGCTTTATATTGTTAGTATAGATATAGAACTCATAGTTCCAGGGTATATACTTAGGTTTCTATTAACTTAACTACAAGTTCCAGAGATTAGCGCGCTCAAACAAACAAACTCTTCAGCTTTATATATTAGTATAGAATATAAAATTTACTTTATAACAAATACATAATTTAAAACCTTCACATTCCATAATCAGCGTTCACACAAATCTCCGAAAAGACCAGACATTCAAGAAACGCGCGACACCAGAAAACGTAGAATAAGTTCCGCTACCCATTTCCAAACGAAACAGGTTCCTGAGCATGAGTGACACACACTATTGTCCAAAGCGGGAAATATATCCTCCGCGCCGCATACAGAATACATCAGAAAACGCGAAAAACAATCGCTCACTTTTTGTTCCTTTCATAGGACAAAGAGTTTCGCTGCAGGCGGGATGTCTTTCTTGAGTAACACGCTTTATCCGAGCGCCAGGTTAAGCTGACCCTCGCCACTCCCCACGCGTCTTAGAATAATACGTAAACGACGAATGGGTCCACATTCGTAAGGGACCAAGATAAAATGGACACTTTACACTTGTCTTGTTCGGAGACATAAAATACGGGAGTGTTTTGAAAAGAAAACTGTGGCGCGTCATGTATCCGTCTGCAGTTGTCATGTAGGTCTTTTGATCGTCGACGCTCTTTTTTGTTCATAAACCGCTTTTTTCTCATAAATCTCTAAATGAAAGTGCTGCTTGCTTGCGCTTAGATTGTTTGGGTCGTTAGTGTTGCATTAAACCTTGTAGAAGAGAATGTAGATTTGTGCAAAAGACTATTTAGCGTCTGCTAATGGGATTCTTGTATCGTAATTAATACTGGTAGTTAATACAATTCCAAATCATCAAATTGTTGGTGTAATATAAGGATATTTAGGTGCGGATACTGAGAAGGAGTAGCATTATTATGATCAGTATTCGTTATAGAAGAGATTGTCATATTATGATTTGTATATTTGTTTGGAAACCCTAATATCATGTTACTTGCAGCTCCATTAATATTATTACATACCATATCGTATTGATAACTTCATTTAACTTTAGCGACGACTTGTATGGTGTTGTGTTTACCACGCCAGTCCGCCATTCGAAGGGTCCCGGGTTCGATCCCTGGCGGGGCAGAAATTTAAATGATGAATTTAGAATTTCTGTTCTCGGGCTGGGTGGTTGTTTATTTGTCTTTATATGGGTCTATGGCATCCACGAGAAAGGGAATCCCAGTGCGGGGCTGTGAGTGTGAAGCGTAATTTATTTATTTTATTTGAAGTCGCTTAAAAATTGCTATCGAAAATGGTTTAATGCAGCTCCCATTTTTGTCCTTTGTTTTAGTACGGAAACTAAAAACGCATCCATCCAACAGTTCCCAACTGTGAGCTATAGACAACATTATTTCAAACAAGAAGCAAGTTCTGGCAGTTGTCGATGGCAGTTTTGCTTGCACTTCCACAGTTCCTTTTGCGGGGCAAAGTTTTTGAAATGTAGTTGTAGTGTGAATTCGCTTTTTTTAGAGATTTGGAGAAACGAGTGGTTTATATTTCTATTTAAAAGGTGAATCTGATAATAGTAGAGTAGTTTCAATTTGGTCGTTTCCAATATTTGTGCTTAACGTCATGTGTAGCTGCTACAGAAATTGTTACAGAATCCTTTAATGCGAGACAAATTGATGGTAAAGAAGCTAGAGGAATCATGTCAACTGCTGAACACTCAGGGGTCGAAATTGAACCACTATTTACTAATAGAAGAGTAGTTTCAATCTGGCCGTTTCCAATAATTGTGCTTAACGTCATGTTTAGCTGCTACAGAATCCTTTAATGCGAGACGAATTGATGGTAAAGAATCTATAGTAATCATGTCTACTGCGGAACGCTTAGGGGTCGAGTTTGGACCGATATTTACTAAACTCTGTTTCTCTCATAATCATGTACTCTAATATCAGGATATCTGTTCCTGAACGTATAAAACATTAAATGTTATTTTAATTTTCTGCGTTTGTACTCTTTGTTTATTTGTAAAATGGTGTACAATGAAGATTATAAAAAATAAATGTGTTTTTTAATGTTTAAAAATAACGCCATCCGTATTAGTGCTTATTTCTTCAATCTATCATGAATGAAATTTTACAAAAGGTTTTTTCCTTCGAAAAAATTGTTACATTGCCACGGTACAGATAAAATTAAGAACATGTTTTTCGGCTTTTAAAGTAAAATATGTTTTAAATGTTTTACTAAGCGATGTGTAATTAAAGCGCGCATCTTTCTGTATCAAAAAGTCATTTTCGGTAAATATGGTAGATTGAACAGATAAGCACTTAGGCGATATCTTATTTTTCCGCAACAAAATTTCTAAGTCCTTACAAAATCTAAGGTCTGTAAGGCTAAGTTCCATGGCTGACGTCAAAACTTGGCCCATCTGGTGTCCGCGATAGTTACCGCCATACCTCACGTTTGATTTATACTCCTACTAAAAGCTACACTTCTAGTTGCGCCCGTGGGAGACCTTTGTTTAAAATGTTAGCGCCAGCGGATACCATTTTAACTAAACAAATTAATATGGGAACTGTTTGGTGAAATGATGCATGAAAAAGTAGTATGACGTTTAAATGGACGAAACGTTTTTTTTCCTTTCTTCAATCACCTGCTCAGGCATACTCATGCATCATCTTACAAAACAGATCTATTGTTGTATAAAGTGAACTGTTTTACTAATAGAATATACACTAACAAATACATACAATTAATATACTTGAAAATTTAGTACCAAAATGTTTTAATACCTATTAATTCATGATAAATACTTTTTTGTCTCTTACATTTTAGCTTCTGTCTGTTATGAAATGAAATGTATTTAGGTATATAGAAATATTGCATTTCGTCCTTTTTAGAATTGACATTGATCGCCAAATAATGCTTTTACGAAAATCGTCATAATTATGATAAAAACTTTTGAATGTTTTTTTTATAATATATTTGCTTATATTTTAATGCAATTCGTAATATCGTCATTGAATAAGTGCAGAAGGAATTAAAAAACCCCATTATCTATCAACTTGGGACCTATATCCATCTTAACGTAAAGGAGCACTTGCTCAAGAGTCAGTAAGAAGGAACCCACTAGCAAGCCCTGCATTAAGGCGCGTGTTAACAAGTAGAAAAGTTAATGTAGAACTAAATAGAAACACGGAACTATGCGAGAGAGTTCCTTGAATCTTTTACTCTGAGATCAATCTTAGTTTGGAACTAGTTTGTGTTAAATATATCTTCTTGAGAGTTGAAACCAGTTTTAAAGATTTGTGTGAAAAGTTTACAAAGTTTAAAGTTCGAATTTCGAATGCGGTCGAGACGTAGAAAAACATTACTGAATGTTTTTCTACGTCTTGTTAACTGTAGGAATTATTATTAGAAATAAATTAAAAATTAGATCAAGTACCATTAATAAGGAACATTGAAACGAGTATTTTGTCCAAATTTTCGTTTCATTTCATCGTCATATTCATTCATGTCATAATTCATTCATTTATTCATTGCACAGTTCATTCATTCACATAACTGTTCATTCGTTCATTCGTCATTAATCCATTCATTCGTAGCAGCCAGCAGACAAAAATATGTTTAGTTGGGCAATAGCTAATAAGCAGGTTCTGCAACAAAAGAAAAAATAAAGAACTGTAACAGAAATTCCCACCATCTCATCTAGAAAAGCACTAAGTTTCATATCCGAAGGTTACAGATAAATTTCCATTCGTCGTCATTCATCTCCCCTCATATCTACCTGATCCTGCACGTTTTATAAATGTCCAGAAAATGTAGTTTTTCGGATATAACTCATCCGCTCAAAACCCGCTAAAAAGTGGTTCGCGGTTTTAAAGACACGGAACAAATTGTGCACATATATTATATCATATCTCTGAGAGTTTGATGGCACTCTAGCCAACCTAATAGTTTTCTATGTTTGCTGAATTATTGAGTACCAGATAGTTGGTGAAATGGTCTCGAAGTGTTTAATAATAACCGATTAAAACGCTTGAGGTTTACGCTAGAAATCCAGGATTGCCTTTAACCCTTTTTATATCCCACAGCTGGGTACAGGTCTGGAGCATGAATACTCTACCACGCTGCTCCAATGCGGATTGGTGGAGATACGGGTTAGTGACCAACCCGTGTCGGATGTTGTCAAACCGCCCAAATGGCCTCCGACCAGGTTTAACGACTGTTATCTATCGATAACAACCAGGACCGAACGCTTAACGTGCTCCAAAGCACGGAAGCGCGCATGACATTTGCCACTAGCGGTCACCATATCCGAGTACTGGCCGCGCCCGACGTTGCTTAACAATGTGATCGCTTGCGATCCAAACTGCCAGCGGGACTAACGCTAGCAATGAGTACTTTAGACTGCATGTTCTTAATTGCCAAGTATTTGTATACTCAGTTGGTGCCAGAGATATTTGCAATATTGTGTGCATCGAAGCTCCAACTTTATCAGAGCACAAGTTCGTCGTCAACAATGTGACAAATGGCAAGTCTGTGATACTGATAATGTATATATTAAGTATTATAACAAGCTCGCAAAACATAGGTTTGGTGCTCTAAAATTTGCAAGCTGTTTATAAATTAGGGTAATTATCAAGCGTTTACTACATTTACTGCGGCACGTAATTGCCTGACACTGCTATTATGCCAAGGCCCCACGAAATTTCAATACTAAATTTGTATTTTAATTCATTTAGGTACAAGATACGTGACGCGATAAGGATTATGAGATACACGCCTTTCACGGATACCTTGGGCGCCAGACTGACAACAGATAACTAAGACCTAGTAGACCTATTATTTTATTTTTATTTTAATACATAGCTGATATCGTGACCGCGTCTCACGATGTTTAATAACAAATAAATCATGTCGCTGGAATAGAATTGTTTCATAATCATGATTAGGTACTTCGCTGAAAACAGCAAATCTTGATTGAATTTTACGAGTAACTTCGGACCTCAATCGTCTTACCATGACGGTACTGCATAGGTCACGTCTAGAAGAGTGCTCATGTCACATATATTTTTTTATATTGTAATGTTAAGTTGACTCCAAGCCGACGACAACAACAGACCTCAAATGAAGGCCAAGTGAATTCTCAGATCTCAACTGGTAGGGCTGGCAAATGGTCACTTCTTACTAGTGAGATTAATGATAAGTCCCAAGTGTAGCAAATTTACGTCAAAATTATTATTTTTATATGTAGTATGTTGCATACAGTCTACAGCATCTTATTCAATGAAATAATACACAAAAAATGATTATTTTGCAAAGCAATATTATTTTGGAGTATGCATAATCCCCCATTGTAGATAAATATTTAATTTAAATTTAGACACATAAGATATTTTAATATTACAAAGGCTCTTGTAATATTACAACAGCTTTTTGGAATGGAATAATTGAACTGTTGCTTTCTTCATCGTTACGATATATAAATAAATAGCTCACATTACGAAATGCTTCCATGGAAAATTAATTTAAGCTAAACGGAAAAGCATTCAGTGTGTATGTGCTACAATTCAATCCATTAAATTCGAGTCAATTCTTTCTTTACCACAGCTTCGGTGGTTTTTATTGTGTTTATTTTTTATTTCAAAGTTTAATTTCATTGTGATTGGATAGTGTTGATATTTCAGAATGCAACCTTTATTTTGTTCAGTTTCTCGTAATTGTTGTTAGGTTGGTAACATAGTTTTTTTGTTATCTATGGCTAAAAACTGTTGGTTGTGTGTATAAATCGTGCTCAATAATATATCTATTTCTTTGTATTCTAGTTTAACAGTTTAATTTAATCATCCACCTCTAAATCATAAGATAGCATGGCAAATATTAGAATGTATTGTATAAGATATGACACAGCATAATTATGTGCCGCATGTCTTAGGCACCAAGAAAATGGAACATGTGCGTAGTCCTATCCTTTTTTAAGATAAATAAGTACCACATTTACATTAAACGCACTCTCAATAGAACAGTTTTACATATAAGCCGCGTGAATGATGGCTTTTTCATAGCACGCGCATTATGTTATGTTAAAATACTAGCAGATAGTTTATTGTTAATATCAACGTCACCCGCATACCCTTTTAGCGTGAGTTTATTAAACCTTCAGCCGTAATATCGTTAGTTGGGTACGCCAATCCAAGAGGCTATTATTAGACACGTATTGTGCATTAACAACACAAAATTATTGGAGAGGGAGTACTTTCTTTTATATATATGTACTCTGGATAACGTTTCTTACGCTTATTAACTCTACGTTTACTAACCCTATTTATGTTTTGTTATAAGGACTATACTATTGGTATTCAAGCGACTCGTTAATTGATCGTTTATATTGACAGCATCCGGATGAGCGAGCTTAGCTCGGTATTTTTTTAGTATATCGAATGAATGGAATTGACATCTTATTATGTGACATGACAAATTATTTCATCATAATAGAACTACGCCATAGTAACGGACAATGTAAAGCTCGTATATTTGCAATTTACATATTTACATTTACATATTTACAACATAAAGTGGGCGGAACTCCATAGATATTTTAGCAGTTTTTCATTGCCAGAAAACACGGATAAAACGAGTTTTTAATGAAACCTTGCTAGATCGATTTATCGCCCCCGAAACCCCTGCATACTAAATTTCATGAAAATCATTGGATCCGTTTCCGAGATTCAAATTATATTTATTAAACGTATATATACAAGAATTGCTCGTTTAAAGATATTAGATAGATGTACTCCAGATAACTTTTCTTACACTGCATTTGTTATATTAACCGTTTTGTGTTTGGACTATAATAATATTGCATTTGGTATTCGCACGGCTCGTTTGGTTTATATTGACATTTACGAATGGGAGGGTGAGAACAGTATAGTGGTTTGGCACAGTTCGAATACCAGTTACGCCTATGCCTAAATAATTACGAAACTTTGTTGAAATATTTCGGAGTTCCGCCCGCACTTTTGTTATAGTTTGCTCCCAAAGTTTTATTAGAGTAAAATATACAGGGTAAAATGTTAATCGATTGAAGGAACAATAAAAGTCATATTACTTTTCATTTAAATTTATTTTTATATATTTTAGTTATATAAGTAACAAATATTTAGTTAAGAGATTGATTTGTACAGCTCAAAGGAGTCTTAGTGTCCTGGGCAAACCCTTGTGTAGGTTTTTAGAGCACTATATAGTATCCTTTTTATTGTTGTAATTTTTGATGATGAATAAATAAAATAAATAATAATAAGATAAGCTAATATCGTATCAAATTCTAAGAACCTTGATCAACTTAAACATATTTTGCCTTTAGCGCTCGGAGTAGAATATTTGGTTGCTGGAATAATGAAAACTTGTTAAGTCCGAAAGTAGGTGTGCTAAAAACGCAAGGTAAGGGACCGCTTCCAAACGGTGAAACTACATCATTTTAAGCTCGTTTTTGGAAAAATTCAAATGAATGTACAAAATAATATAGGTACCTAAAAAGATCTATGTAGAAAGAACATAACTTTATCAAATTCGCTAGCAATCTGTTCTTGTGTTCGTGTGTCGTGTACTCACTAAAGCTTTTAAAAGTTTTCATGATTTAGAGTTACGAGTATGTTTATGCATTCCGAAATTCGAGTCGGTTGAAACAGAGAAGTTCATTCCACGTAAGTAATACACTCGGATGGGATAGCGGGGTTCGCTAAGTTTTTTGGCAACGAATTTCCGTTTTCAGGCTAAGTTCTTTGATTATTACGCGCAATTAGTTGAAAACGCGATTTGGTTAGGGTAAATGTCCCAATTTAGTGCTAAACAAGAAATAGCAACAAGATGTTTAAAACAAGTTTTGCATAATTGCAATGACTTTGCGTTCGCAATTCGCGAGGCTATTAAAGTTAAATGAAGAGTTTGTACAGTTGTATACGTAATTTGAATTTTGATAAAAGCATTATAATTTAAAGGTTTTTTTTATAATATTCCTGAATCTACTTGCGTCAGGTATGTCTGTGCAATACTACCACACGTTTAGCTGTCACGTGTGCTCATTGTAAAACGCAAGTTTTACTGCATACTGAATAATGTAACTACATACTTGATTTTAAAGGAGTGCTGAGAGTTTTTTTCCGGCGGCTTTTTTTTCCGAACAACCATACCCAAAAAAGGCGCCTAAAGTCGATGTACCGTCCTGATTTATTTGATTTTCATTAAGTTGTTGTCGTGTTGGATTTTGATCCCAATTGAACTAATTATGAATTTAAGGATAATGAAACGAAACTTCGTAATTTTATGTGTTCTTTTACTGTAGTACATAAAATAAATATTATTGGTAATTAGGTAATTATATAATTACCAATAATATTTGTGTAATAACAGAAATATGAACAAATAAATTAATATGAATTTAAAACTCAAATTCTTAATGAAAATTTAGAATTCATATGATTTCATTTGTTTATATTACTAATAAGTACAAAAAAGAAACTCAAAATTACTTATAATCGTACCTACTAAACAGATAGTATTTCACTGCGAAATCAGGAAATACATTGTACGACAAATATCGCAGTATATTTACTTGTAGGTACCTGAAAACTCGTACAACAACAAATTATGTTGAACGTTGAAACCATGAAACATTTTGCCGCCGCCATTTCGCAGTTCCGGTTCGTGCGCTGAAAATGTATTTCAGATTTTGTGTAATTCTTTTAGTTCCTCTACATTTTAAAGAATTTGTGCAGAAATATTTTTAAAACCTACCTTTTTAAATTCCTATTTGATTTTGGGAATAAAATTGGTATTTTATTTTCATGTCTTGCAGATTTGACTGCGAGCTTTTCTTATTTCACTGCTTTGATGCAAATTGATGCAATGTGACATGCATCCCGTGACTGGCGTAGTAACTATTAATTATCTGTGCCGTAGTGTTAACAGCCCAGATTATTCGAGAGGACCGGATTCAAATCTCAGAGACACGCACTAAGGACTTTTCTAAGTTTATGGTTTCATAATATCTTTTTTCTCCATATATTCTCGGCAAAACCTACGCTGAATCCAGCAGTTTAACACCATTCATTTCTTCAGAGCATCAGTCAAAGGTAAGCTTATTGTTTTTTATTATATTACCTATGGGAAGGCAATTTATAAACACTAGAGGTCGCTACGGTCGCTGTTTTAAATAAATTTAGTGACCTGTCACGCCATTTAATAGCGAATGTTGTTCAACCATTTCAGAATATTTAATTTAATTTAATGTATTTTTAAGCATTAATACAATCAATATTATCTCAAACTTGTCCATGCGCGGATTATGCTTAAAAAGTTTTCTCTTCACGCAGGTATTATTTATGAATATAACGATTTGTTGTTTCAAAGAATAGCTCATAAATAAATGTATGGCTTACAGGTATACGTTTGTATCGGAAGGTCCATTTTTATTCCGAGCCTACTCTACCCTTCTGAACGATAGGACAAACAAATTGCCGGAAATATTTGAATAAGAATGGGACATTTTCGGGAACACTAATGTGCGAGGAGGGAAGCTCGGTCGACGAGGGCGCCCTTAATATTTGTTTTATTTTTTCCGGATTTGTATGAATGAGAACAACAACCGACCGCCTTCGTAGGGTCGCAGCACAAAAATCATAGCTTATATTATTTTTTGTGGACAATTTTATAGCTTTATTTGCCGTTTTCGCCACCTCCCTCACTATTTTGCTTACAGCAACGTCTGAAATGACTGGGTCTTCATTTGAGTGTCATTGTTATGAAAATCACGATTCGCATAAAACAATGTCCTGAATTTACATGAATTTTATATGCGTATACTATGTTGTTTAAATACCAATTTTGTGTAGTACTGGTTGGTACACCTGCTTAAATAGCAGGCGTTTTATACGTTACTCATAAATTACTGTTAAGGGTACATCATTATGGTTCATCCATACATGATATTGTCATTAATTACATAATTTTTGACATCTGTAAGATCGCGACCCCTTATCGTTTCTCATTGTAATTCATAGAATATAATCTTTATTATATCTTTACATACATATTTCTTATGTGCGTGCTTATGTCACTGAACTCCTCCTAAACGACTGGACTGATTTTTATGAAATTTGTTGTGTGTGTTCAAGGGGACTTGAGAAT
>DWQK01003087.1:0-12050 GCA_018231225.1 Noctuana stator | reverse complement strand
TACCGGCCGCGCCCGACGTTGCTTAACAATGTGATCGCTTGCGATTCACACTACCAGTGGGGCTATGCGCGCTTCATTATTATTTTCTTTACGTAATATAAATTCGATTTCAATAAGAATTCCTTTACGAAAACACTTCTTAAAGAGTGCTCATTTTCCAATTTCCTCTTCTCGAATAAATCATTATAATTTGCAGTCAGGGAAGTTCCCCATGCGTGGTTGGCCTTGATGCCCATTGCCCATTGCAAATTAAATATGTATGTCCAATCTTGATATGAACTGGCTATAATTATATGAAAACATTTTCTTTTTGTTGACTGTCGCGTGCGTCTCTGGTGGACAAAGGATCTTGTGTCGGTGCATTGATCCTTCATTGATACGTGCAGAATTGTTAAATAAATTGTTTGTCTGGTCTAGGTGATAACGACCAGGCGTATAGGTATTATGTTAAATGTATTTAACTGACTATTCTAGATACTAGTTTTCAGTGCGACCCTATTGTTAACAAACTTCCAAAAAAATGAGGAGGTTATCAATTTGACTGTATTTTTTTTATGTTAGTTACCTTATAACTTCCGAATGGATTGAACGGAATTAGTAATTTTTTTATTAAAGCTGATGATTGCCGTTTGATTCCATTTTAATTTGGTCCAGTTTTGATAACGGCATCTATGAGACAACCTTAAGTCTTAAATTTTAGTATAGGTATGCGCTACAACTTTGAAGTTGGATTTTTTTGTATTGCGAGTTATAATTTTAAAAGACTGTGTTTAATAGGTTTTACCTTTACTTTACCTTTACCCTACTTTACCTTTTACCTTTACCTTTACTTTTTCAATCTTATACAACCTTTTATCTATATGAAGAGGAAATAACCGATCATCTTACCTACCTAGTTATCGAAAAATGATTCTACACAAAGCACTGCAGTATACTTTCACTGCACCTAACTATCTTCAACTCCTTTCGTATCATATGCATTTTAATGTAGAAAGTTAATAACCCATAACACACACTTACCTATGAAAATTTTTAACCAATTAAAATTAATTCATTCAATGTTCCTTTTTATGACGCCGCAACGGCAATCATAGCAAATACTATGCATACAATCGCCAGTAGAGTCATTCATTTTAATTAATGTTAAGATGGTTTATTTACCATTGATCGTCTCTTACTGAGATGTGCCGGAATCAATTGTAATCAATGTATTTTTGTTGATATGGCTTTATCATGTTAAAGTTCGGTAATTATATAATTTTTTTGTGTAAATGGTTCTTTAAACTTAGTTATAGTTTGTCGACATCCGTAAACTATAATTATACTGATCATCAGGTCATTGTTTCAAGATTTTCAAGTAATAAGGTATTATAACTAATAATTATATTAAGGTTTTCGGCAATAGGCTTTAGATACCAGACCTATCTATCTATCTAATGTTATTTGACTACCACACTTAACACAACTTCCAGTAAAAATTATGAACGGAATCGCAGTTTCAATAAAAAGAATGTAAACAAATCCACTCTCAAAAATGTAAGATATAAGATGCATAAAGAATGACCTAAGGCAGAAATTATGTATAAATTATGCGAAAATCAAATGATTGAGTCGCAAGGACCGGTTCTCATTCGTGTCGTGACTAAATTCATCTCATTAGTTACGTCACTGAATTATAATCCTATAATTCGGTTATTTATGTTATGTAAAAGGATATTAAATGTTATGTTTGCTGATGAAGCATATGGCGGAGATTTATGTGCATAATATATAATAATTAAATACTTAATACAAAAATGTAGGTTATGGCCAGATGAGTTCGCAGTCAAACGCAAAAATATTAAAGTACCAACACACATATTATGCATAGATACTGGAAAACTTATCTTTATATAAACGATACAGTGAAGAGATATAGTTTTAAGTTTATTTTAAAACACAAAAAATAATACCCCAATGGTGAAGAGATATATCTTCGTAGTTATATCCTATAACCTTTAATCTTTTTGTTCCTCTTCTGTATTTCTTTTTCACATTTCCTACTAGTAATAGGCCCCTGGAAGCGCGCAAGCCCGCTGGTAGTGTAGATTAGAGCAGCGTGGTTAAGTATGCTCCAGGCCTTCGCCGGTTATGGGGAGAGACTCGTGCCCGGTAGTGGGACATAAAAAAAGGGTTGAAGGCAATAGGCCCCGACATCAAATTGAGTGATTATTTACAATAGTATTAGTCGGCCTTAACGCCCATTCAAGATAAAAAGAACTTGGGCACGGATATGTTCTACTGTTAAAACGATTCATCTGCCGTTCATTGAGCGCGAGTCGGCCGAGAGTGACCTCTACGACCGGTTCGCAAAGGGGTCACCCTTGATCGCGCGTCGCAGCGTCACACACGATTTACTTAGTTAGCAAATTTTACGAAAGCATTTCTTAATGGCCTATTACCGCTTTCCTTATGGTGTTTTCATCTCTCGAAAACGCAGGTGCGGATGCTTAATTACACACTTGTTTTAACCCATAAATTAGGCAGTTAAAGTGGTTTGAATTAAACAATACGTGAAAGGAGAATTATACTCATTTCAAAACAAAATTCCTTAATTTTATAAAATCAATATTAAAAATATCTGTTTTTTCGCAAAATAGAACCAGACAACCAAAATTATATTATATTTTTCACAGGAAATCAAAAATATACATAATGTTTAAATAACTAACAAGGGATCGCTTATCATTTTTAACTTGCAACTTTTTCACACTTTTCGTTCACGGCTCACGTCTTCAGTGTGCGAGTGTAGGCACTAGGCAAGCAGAAAGTGTAATAGAATATATCGAATAACAGAAATAACCCGGACACACCTAGGTATTCGTGTTTGGTGAGGCATCCGCGGCGCGGCGTCCCGATGAAAGCGGCCGTACAAGTGAGAGTGTTCGCACCTGGCACTTGCATACTATCCATGCATATATTATATCGTATTGTACTTGTAATTGCACCTACATTTACTACGAAACAACAATTTTGTTATACCTATAGGTACAAAAAGAAATTAATATGTGTATGAATGCTCGTGAAATATAGGCTACAAAACATATTTACTGGTAAATTACAGGTAAAACAATAGGAATGTAAGTCTTTGGAATCAAATATTTTTTATATCCCTATTCTTTATGTTCCTTAGCAGGACTCAAGTCTCCATGTCGTGTCCCACAGTAAGTGCCTTTAAGACTGGGTGGTTTTAGGTTCAATTCTAGATCATACTCGACTCGTGACAGTAGATTAGCGGGTTTCATAATTTATTTTATTATTTGAAGCAACATGAATTTCTACGCAACCAGCTCTGTAAATAGCTAAATCAATAATTTATTACAAATACATAGCTTTTTGCAACAGAAATCTAATGATAAGGTTTTTAAATAATATACGTTATTATTATGCAATATTTATGGTTGATGTTTGATATCAGTTATTAACTGAATATATTTTCGTAACTTTGCAGAGGAAACTTTAGATTAACATATTATTTTATTTCGGCATCTTGTGTTATAGGTAGGAAGGTATATGTGCCTTATGAAGATTCAAATATATTCCAAGGTATTTGTTGTCAAAGATTTCATTAAAGCAAATTTTGTGGGGAATAGCTACACGTGTCCCATATACTTGCGATAAAATTTAAATAATATTGTCATAGAGTGCCGCTTTGCATAATTATATAGACGTTGCCTATTATTAACGCTGAGTTAAGCATAGGCATGTACCTCTATGAACGACGGACGATCGTCTAGCAACAGACGATAATATACAAAGAATCTTTATATAGGTATAAAACACAGTCGGGTTAATCACACCAATCAAGAATGGCTATACCTATTTTCGTGATCTTTAGATTGATTCATCATAAATTATCATCGTCGAAAAAATTCACCCTACCTGTTTATATAGGTACACACAGTAATTGATATGAGATAATTTATATTTCTTTTAATGTACCTATTGTACTTTTTAACTTCTTAAACAACTTCTTTCAAATTTTTTATAGTAGCTTACCAGCAATAAAATCCGCCATTCTTTGACCCCTGCAGGAATCAAGAGCTGGTAGAGCTGATGTCCTCAGCAGTTCGAGACCTAGCTGAAGCTGAGTTTCTCGGGGACAGAGACGAGCAGAACAACCCTCTGCCCTCGAAACCTCTGCCTGAAGATCAGAGAGAACCAGCTGAAGGTAAGTTAATCTCTCTTAAATACACCTTCATACATTTTGTATGACTAATACACATTGTGACGTCATAATTTCATGAGACAGATAGTCAATTGACAGATTTTGTTGCCAGGAAATAAAAATAGAATTTATTCAACATTGTGAATCAAATTAAAATTTAGACATTTTTATTGTCCACTTTTATATAAATAGCAAATTTTTTAGAATTAATAATTGTGAGCAGTGTTTTAACAGTCTGTTGTACTCCATTGCGTCGGGGTTTAAAATTAGCAAGAACTATTTTAATGAAGACCTTAAATATCTTAGCAGTGGATAACTTAACTAGCAATCGTTTCTCAAATTCAACCTAATGACTTGTGATGTCTACGTTTATCTTACGGTGCAAATAAGTTTCGCTCGGTTAAACGTATTTGCATAAGAATTAATGAGCATCGCGCTACATCCGCCACTCGTGTCAATATGTAACCAGATTTAAGTTACACTTCGACAAAGGCAGAACTAAAAGGACAACATAAAATTCACTTAAAAATGTTTATTAATTGGGTAATGACAAAGGTAGGACGTTTGATATACAACTCATTGCTTACATGCGCGTGCGCATTTTTACTATGAGGAAAGAAAGGTGCTACCTACTTGTATGGAAACAAGTACTTACCTCGATCATTCGTTGCGGATTGTTGCGAAGTTTTAATCTAGTTTAGTGCCAGATTTTTATGGCAGAAGATAAGGACCTAAAAGAACGGACTGAACGCCGTAGTAGGACGCAGTGAAGCACAACAATGGCGGCAGCGTATGAATGTGCCAGTGAACGTCAACGAGCGAGGGAGGTTAGAGTTAGAGAGAGAGCAAACAAGAATATCATGCTGTAAATGTGTGCGTGTTGAGTGTACACACAAGGGACCTTGACTTATAACAGTAGCTTCGTTTGTATTTTAGTGATATTCCGTCTATTTAATTTAGTTACTCTATGTCAGAAGGTAAAACAACTTCCTTGGACTCTTTTGCGAGTGTCGACAAGGAACTTAAATAAGTTATTGTATATAGCATAACAAGAACGATATTCGGACTCGACATGTCCGTACATATATTGTAATTCTCCATTGTAGCAGGCAGTAAGGAACTGTAGTCGCTAGCCGCGCCCTGAATGCAAGCAAACCGCTGATGTGCCTTGAATGACAATTAGAGGTGACGCTCTGGTATTTGTAGGAGTGGTCTGAGGTCCGTGTAGATGTAGTGAGATGGATATCTTAATACACGTGAAGTAAATAATAATTTCTCAACGTATTTTACCAGTTATGAGTAAATATGTACCAGCATCTTTTTTTTTAGCAAATTTATTAGAAAATTTATAAAGGCTGTTTCCTTATATTATTATTTTAAGAAATATTTATTTACCAACAAGCTGTGCCCCGCGGTTTCGCTCGCGTTAAAATTTTTTTCCCAACATTTCCCTTCACTGCTCTGCTCCTATTGATTGTAGCGTGATGAAAAGTATTTATACTATAACCAGCTCAGGAGTATGAAAAATAATTGTACCAAGTTTCGTTAAAATCCAGTAGTTTTTGTTTCTATAACGGTTATACAGACAGACAGACAGACATACACACATTAGTCATAAATAAAATCATTAATCAGAAGGTTAAATTTCTCGCCAATACTCTGTTATTCGTTTGCCAAATAACGGAAAGCGTGAATGATTTATCTACTAAGTATATTATTAGGCACTTCCCGTCTAATGCAATATGTGTAGCTTAGCACTGTTTTTCCATTCACCGTTACATCTATGCACTGTTTCTGGAAGTTTCCACCAGTCTATCAAGCAAGAAACGCCATTCACAGGTGAGAGTGACCTACTTCGAAGCAAGTTAAGGCAAAGAATTCGTGACCACTCCATACCAAAGACAATTTAAAAGGACTCTGTGATTCACAGAAGAACTAGGCAACGTAAAAAGCAACGGGTCTGTACTGTCATTGTGCCAGATTTATGGTGTGTTTGCAGTTTTTAGCTGTATACCGTTAAATGTGAAGAGGTTAATTTTGAACTGTTAGTTTTTGTCATATATTATTGCAAGTGAAGTGCATTAGTATGTATTAGGTAGGTAGGTATTGCTAAAATGAATTAGTAATAAAGTATCTACTTAATAATTATTGCTCAGTAATTTATATGTTTTTGTAAAAAAATTGACTCAAATATCAGGCTGTTTTAAATCAAATAAACATTTCAGTTCCATTTTAAGAATATCCTACTTAAAGTAAGAAAATTGAAATAAAAAATCAAGAAAAATAGATGGAAATGGCTACTAAGTATTCCTTTTCCCAAAAAAAAAAACGTTTTTTCACAACAAACTTGTTCTGTTAACATAGCCACCTTATGATATATTTAAAACGAGTCGCACAAAAGTCTTGCCTATTCGAAACACGTGTTTGCAATTAAGTTACTAGTTACTACTAAAATAAAATGCGGCACGCGAATCAACTAAATACGCCCAATTTCCACATTTACCCATTTAAAATCGGGGATTTGTCGCCGTATTTCCAGATTGGGACTGCGTGCTTTCTCCGTTGCCGATGACGGGAGTGGCTGGAAGCGCGCGACACGAGTGGGTCGCCCGGCACGTGTTGGCGGCCGGCGCGCTACTCGGGAAAAGCTGTTCCGCCGCGCTAAAACTGGCTGGACACAAACCCGCCCTGCAGACTCAGGTTAGCTTTATTTTTTATGTTATTCACCATATTTTTGCAGTTTAAACGATGGAAGAATTTGTACAGGCCGCCCGGGGAATTACAACCGCCCCGGGCGGCACTTTTTAGGGGGCGGCAAATTTTCACAATAAATAAATTAAAAAGAATTCACAACAGGTAGCGATTTATCTCCAGAATATGGCCCTAAGGATGGCTGATTTGATTTTAGTGGCAAATTTCGAAGTCGAAAACCCACGCTACGTTTCTAACGCCAAGCGATTTATTATAATTGTTTATTTACCTGCCGGTCAACCTTTGGGCAGTTAAATGTCCATGAAGTCGGTACCAATAAGAATTTAATGAGCAATTTATCTGTATCTAGTGTACTATTTAATTTCAGGGTTACCTATTCGGCTGCCACCTCGCGCTAGCCTGGCAAGCCTTCCTCGACCTGGAAGCTTTCTCCGGGCCAGAGCCGGCCAGCTTCTCTCTGGTGGGGGCTCCGCTAGCCTTCACGTTGGAAGCGCGGCCTGAGCTCTACTCGTACATCGAGGCTGGCCGGAAGAGTGTGCACGACGTTGATTATCATGCGGTGACTTGCTCTTATTCAAAAACTTAGTAGCAGTAAATAAGAAATAATTGTAATGGTGAAGTGGTAGTGTGTCACTGCTAATCAACCTCGGGCGCGGTCGGATCATGGGGTGACGCTCGTGGCTAAGCCGTCAGTCCTGGTTGTTATCGATAGATAACACTCGTTAAACCTGCTCGGAGCCCTTTTGGGCGGTTTGACAATATCACACACGAGTTGGTCACTAACTCCCATTTCCACCATCCTGTATTGAAGCAGCGTGGTGAAGTATGGTTCAGACCTTCCTCGGTTGTGGGGAGAGACCCGTGCCCAGCAGTGGGACATAGAAAAGGTTGAAGGTCGACTGCTTAACGTGCCTTCCGAAGCACGGAAGTGCGTATGAGATTAGCGACTAGCAGTCACCCTTCCGAGTACCTACCACGCCTGAGTTTGCCTAACAGTGGGACCTCACTACCAGCTTCACTTTTTGAGTACATAAACTATTAAATAACATATAACTTTCAGCTATACTGCGCAGTGTTGGAAGGCGACGGGATAGAGCAGACCAAAGCTCTCCAGCGCGCTCACATCTCGCAAGCGCGCGCCGTGCTCGAGCGCCTGCCGCGCTGCGATGCGCGCACCGCCCTGACCAACATCCTGGTGGCCATGAGACACTGACACTTATAACTGCGTCCCAACACTCACAGGTACGACCTACACAAAGCATATAGAGGCGTCAGTGCCGTAGCGCGGTGCGCGGTGGGACGATCGCCCCGGGCGGCGCGTTTTAGGGGGCGGCAAAATTTCACAATTATTAATAAAATTAACGAATCCAGCCCTAAGTCTATATATGAGATAAGATGAGAAGGCCAATGGCGTATAGTATATATATTATAAGTACTTCTTCAATAACGTGTCAAAAACTAGCAAAATATACATAATTTTTATTTATAAGCTTTATTTTTTTATTGACAAAATATTAAATATGTTTTTGCTCAAGCCAGACTGTCGACATTTTGTATTATTATTTAGGTATATGTATACTATATATACATTGTAGCTATTAGTAATAAAAACGAATTAAATACATTACTTCTACATCCAAAATAAACCTTTCATTAAGAGTCCTTTAAAAAGCACGTGTACTTATTCCTAAGTTTTTTTTTTATCTGCTTTTTTTAAAGGGATTTTGTACTTAATAGTAAAAGTATTAATTTAGTTAAGTAACTAAATTCCTATATCCAAAATACAAAAAGTTACCATATTGTACAATATATTATATTTTTTGTACTTCTATGTTTTCAATAAAATAATTGATGTACCTTATGTAGAGACACTATATTATTAAATTAATTCAATTGTGTCATTGTATATTCTTCATTTAACATAATTATAGGTATCACTCATTACCGCTATAAATATAAGCTAGAAAGTTAACCTTAATACTCAATTTATTATACGAGTATTGTGTTTTACCCAAATTTTTCTATGTTTGTAAAATTTTTGTATGTTTTATCAAATAAATGAGGCTGTTGCTTTATTTTGAGTCTTATTTCTAAAGAAAAACCACATAATATTATTATTTACCTATAAGTATTAACGTTTTATTGAAACATTAGATATTTCATGTTGTTATTGTATATTATATGAATTTATTTATGTGTTATTTATTCTGTGTGTAAATTGAAGATTGAGCGGTCGGTGAAAAAAACTGAAAAATCGTCAGTTTCAAAAAAATAAAACAATCCAATGTTTTTAAATTATTATATTAATAAATAATGGTAGTTCTATTTACATGACACATTCTTTTGTTTTGGCAGAAGACAATAAAATATTGTTACACAATAGTTTCGTCGTAACTGAAACGCATCAAACGGGCCCCGTCCGGCGCGTGCGCGCGCGCCGGCCGGGCCCGCGTGCCGGCAGTAGGTACCGGCCACAAACAAAACATACAAACATTTTTGGTTACAGTGTTCACAAAATACTGGTCGTTTTTGGTTTCATGGTTTACAATTTAGGAAAATAGCCATCAACACAAGTTTCTATACCAATTGGATTTTTATATATTTTTTTTTATTTTTCATCAAATACCTACAGGCAGTCTCCGTTTTGGGGGCGTTACGTTTGTTCCGAACAACCGCGGTCAGTTACGTTGGAAAAATATGACAAGACATGCATAAAACTACCCTGATATAACCATATTCAAAAACGGTAATTTGCCATTTGTTTATGGCAATACCACTAATATTCTGCCAAACAAAATAATTATGTTTAACGAATAATCAAGTCAAGTGTGTAAAATTGATTGCATGATTCACCAATAAAACTAAAATTGCAGGAAATAAATGTAGTGTAGGTACAGACAGAGATACAGTGTTTAGAGAAACGTAAAATATTATTTTCTATATTTTTTTTTATTGTGAGTCAATTTGATTTAAATAGCAGAGCTCCGTTGTTGACATCACTTTTTTTTTAAATTTAATTCAATTACAGATACGAAATGAAAAAAAAATTTAAAATAAATTGTTAAGGTACGTCTGAAACCAAATAAATAAAATTTTGATTGGATCTTTCCAATATTTATATAAAAGCCATAAACAGAAGTACTGCCCGTAACAATTTCTTCTGAAGTCAAGTTGAAACAACTGTGCCGGCGACTTTTCAATCACACTGAAACTTTCAAGCACTCGTGAGTCAATGGATATCACAGGTTCTAGTGGCCTAATTGATACACCGATGCAAGGACACTACTGAACAAATTTATTTTTTATTTAATTTTACGTTTTACGAACTACAAAACTGCATTCGTACAATTTCAATTCTTGGTTATTATTTTTCTCCGCAATTCTAAATCGTAGCTTTAAATAGATATACAAAATTCGTACAAAATTGTTTTTCTATACATTATTCACTCCAATGCAGATTGTGACAACGAAATTTTAAATTTTAAATTGATTTGAACCAAGATTGTGTGAATGCAGTTTTACGTTACACTTAACTACTAACAAATGCAACTGAAACTTAATTTCAGAATATTTGTGAATTTTTATACCATCTACAAGTCTAAAGGTTAACTCTAAAATTCAGTTCAAGTCACATTTGCCCGTTACAAATATTGCCCGCACAGAAATTTAATATTCAATCTTTGATCTCTTAACAACACGAAGTACTTTGGAATCAGTTATTTAACATAACCCTTAAGTGATAAAAGACTGTGATCGAGTTTGATATGTCTTGTCACACAATGACAATAGATGAGTTCACGCGACGGCTACATTAATATGGCAAGAATTCTTAGGGCAATACCAATGACGTACACAAAATAATATCAGACAATTTCGGCAATAATTGGTAAGAGCTGAAACGACAAGCAACTCCATAAGATCGACGACATATCGCACCATTCGTTATTAATTTTTATAATTATTTTTTTCACTCCTACATTACAATGTACATAGACCACAGTGTCTATTATTGCTTAGTTTTTATAAGTTTTGTTCACCAAAACTTCTACCTATAAATAATTTCACGTTCGTCCCAATAAATTTACCATTCAATAAATACGTACACGTAAAAAATATAAACTATATCAATAGTTTAATCTTTAAAACAAACTTTTTTCTTATCCTAATTATATATTAATAACTATTTATCAGTATGTTCACATTCATTTTCAATAATATGCCTACTTTATAATCTTTCCAAGCGCCTGAACTTTGCACGTACTCTATCATATAATCGTATCATGTAATTATTTATTTTATTTTAATCTTTTTTTATTGTATGAAAGTGTTTTTATAAAATTTTATCATCGCTAAATTAGAAGAATGATTTTTGTTACAAACTCACTTAATATAAATAAGGTCACATTTTTAACATCATAAACAGTTTTAGTAAATACAATAGTATTGCTGGTAGAGCCAGACACAGGCACTCGATTGAACGTAAAGAAGGCTCTTGAACATGCAATAAACAACTGCCAATAATTTAATGTCAAGTCATAAAGCAAATATATTAAATATTAATATCTACCGTAACGCTAAATTATTACAAAGAAAAATGATTCGATAATAATGATTCACGTAATACAATATAAATAAGTTAAATATTCTAAAAAGTTAAAAATACACACATCTTAACCTAATAGAAAAGCACTCAATTATGTCTGTGGTAAAATACTTAACAGCGCGAACCGCTACAATTTCGATCGTTTAATTAATAGTAATAAAGATGCCAAAACAAACAAACGGAAAGCCTGAGGAATGGTAATAAAAGTTACAATAAAATAAAACAACTTAAACACAGACAAAGGTACAAAAATATCAACAAACACGATCGTCGAACGCGCCCGTCCCCGCCGCTCTTTATCTCATGTTTTGTACTTTTGCTCTGAATAACGAATACACGTAGGTTAGTAGTTTATGAGATCATTGCGTCGCATAACACCCAGCTATGCGCTTAATTAGAAAACACCGTCAAAATATGCAGATACAATATTAAACGCTAAGGTCGCTACTTACACCGGAGCGAGCGGACGCGGCCCCGCCTCGTGCGGCACGGTGCGGCAACTAAACACACGCGAATATACAAAACTAC
>DWQK01003086.1:0-12051 GCA_018231225.1 Noctuana stator | reverse complement strand
AGCAAAAACTGGAACCAATCAACGGATCTTCATTGCCCTTAGGAGTTTACGGTACACAGCCAGTTACTCTAGTGGTAAAGGATGTTAGAGCGTTGATTTTAAGGTGAAAGGACTCCGTATCGTAATATTCTCGAAGGGCCGCATTGAATTCAAATTAATAGTGTGGGTTCTAGTATCCTTGTCGTTGTCGTTAAACTAAATTGATATTTATGTTGAGGCGGATAAGGCTGAAAATAGTTTCCGGTTGTAGTGCTCGTGAGGCGTAACAATTTAGTCCCAGAGGCGCCGGCGCTGAGTCTTCTGTTATGAAATAATTTTATAAGGAATGGTTTGTTTATTGTTAAAGATTAATGTTTACAACGTTTTGCATATACATCGTCTGTGGACTTGTATTAAGAACCTGTGACATAATAATGGTCACAATCACCATACTTTAAAGTGGGATTTAAGATCCAAACATGGTTTTGTACGTATACTAGTATGTATAATTGTATATCTATAGTTGTCTCAGTAGATAAAAGCAATACTGAAACACAGATAATGAGGAAAGAAGGAACGTACAGCGAAAGGTCGAAAAAATTCTCTCACATATTATACGGAATAAAATAAAAATACAATCCTCAAGAGAAATTAAAGTGTTATTTTATTACATACGAACGTTACGTTCGTTCTGCGCAGAATAAGCGCGCAATTCGATAATTTTATATACCTACCTTCCGTTTCGTTACCACGAGTATTTTTGATGGAAGAAAGAAAGAAAAGTTCTTTTGTTTTGTTTACAATCTGCGCGTCTTGCCAGTTTGTCGTACAAACTACGAATGATTTAGTACAAGTGAAGTTTGGTTGTTCCAGAAAAAGTTTCAGGGTGTTTGTGTGAACAAAAACTATTAAAAACCTTTATATTTTCTCTATGAGTCCTATAAGTGCCTACGCCTACGGACGCTTAAACAATACATCGAAAACAATTTATAGTAAGCTTTTCTTAGCGCTCCAAACAACTACATACGGATTTAGACGTAGCGCTGCAACGGACGGACGTCGTAATCCGTAACAGGGGTTTCCTTTGAACTGGCTCTAACAACAATAACACGAGAACAGGGACGGGGAACACTGAACGCTTTTGGTGATATCCTTCTTTGATTACACTGTGGCACAGGTGTTATCTGTTTACTTAGCTGCTCTACAATGATAACGAGTTTTTTTGGAATGTTGGAAAAGAATGGCAGATATTATATTTCATTAATTAATTTAATGTTATTTTATTATTTATGGTCTGTAAGAGTCTATTCTTTGTTAATTTCTGTGGAGGTTAAAAGACTTTATATATTTTTTTATTTAATTATAAGTAGAGTTTATATTTGTCTTGCAAATCGATATAAACTTTAGCCCCTTTACATTTTATAGTTCTTTCATCTTCCAGTATATTCCCGAAGTAATAACAATATAAACAGTAAGCATGTTCGGTCCATTTAAATAAGTACATCCGCTGTAAATTGGCCCTTTCTGTTGTGCAAATTCAATGGTACCGGTACATAATATACAGCTATTTATTTATCCTTTTAACGCGCGTGGAGATAATTGAATAACTCATTCAATAATGCCTGTCCAGCCTCTACGAGGGTACCGGAGTGCGGGCACTTCTAATTTAATTATATCGAGTATCGACTAGGGCTGACAGATGGAAAGAAAAATGACAGCGCTTGCGTAAACATAAAGTAGGTAAAGCAATAAAAGAAGAGTATAAAGAATCAGAAGATAAAATAAATGGGATTATTAATATTAATATAAATAAAGGAATAGAAAAGCTTATTGTCATGTACGCTGTACTTATATAATCTATAGTAATCATTATAATCACCGTATCGCAGTCATACTGTTGGGTACTGGTGTCTTCTCAAGTATGAAAATGGTTTATCTTAGTAGATAGTCAAGTCGTAGTTCACCACGCTGGCCAAGTGCGAGGCGGTGAATTTCACGAGCCTATTTCCTCAAAGGTTCAATTCTTGCTTTATAGACAACTCTCAAGACATGCAGATGTTCAATGTTTTCTTTCACCGTTACACAAACACCTTACACAAAAACCTTAAACAAACCACACATAACTTGCGTGCTACTAGGGCTTTAACCCGGTTTAATTGAATAAGAGGCCTAATTCTTAACCAATGGACTATCACTGCTGTCTACATAAACTTAAGTCATATCCATAAAAAACGCTAAACAAAATATCTGTGAAATTAGTGGTATTTTATACAACAAAAGTGTTAACCCTAATCTAACAAACTAAGTAAAAGCGTTACAATAATGTGTTTTATACACACTAACTGCGTCAGGTGATGCGAAAATGACCACTTGACACGTAAAGGAACTTTGTTGATTATTTCTCATTGTGGTTACTTTTATTTTAATAGATTATTTTAGGGGAAATTCTTCACTGCACCCTCATTGTTACTGTTTGGAAGTATACCTAAGTAACATGCAAACTGAAGCGAGCACAAAACACAGATTAGTTGAAATAATGTATAATACTAGCTGTGCCACGCAGTGTTCCACCCGCGTTAAAAAAAAAGTAACGTAATGCTGATAGCCTTCCTCATGAATGTAGATATACAAAAAGACTGACTAAATTGTGAATCTAAACCATTCTCAAGTCCCCTTGAACACACACAACAAATTTTATCAAAATCAGTCCAATCGTTTAGGAGGAGTTCAGTGACATACACACACATGCACATAAGAAATATTTATATAAAGATTGCACGCAGGATGTTTTATTATAACAAATAAACTGGACAACATCGTTAATTCTTACACTCATACTAAAATTAAATCCACGCGTACAATGTTACTCATATTATCATAATTCACATGCATATCTACGTTTACGGCAAACACCTGCGAACAATAATTTGTTAATTATACTAATGCTTCACAATAAAATAGTACCTACGTCATTTAATTCAATACTTTGCAAAAATTAATTGCGTTAATTAATAGCAGGAATTTGGCATAATTGTAATTTAGGTATTAGCCATATTCCAGAATAAAGCGACTTTGATTCTGAGTCGACTAAATTCTTTCTTTACATTCCGTTTTTCAGTTGGGATTTGAGATACGCGAGATGAGAGACAAGGTAAGGATTCATCGGTAGCGCATATCACAAACACAAACAATGCATGTAGTAGAGAACAGAAAGTGACGCACTTGATGTAAGTAGAACAAAATAAAATGGTCATTTACATTTGTGGTAAACACGTGGTATAATAATTAACAATTTAATTCTAGAGCATGCGTATTACGAACTAGGTACATATGATTTAATCGATTCAAAGTTCAAAGTAGGTATTTTTTATTTTAGCTCTTATGCTATGTACTATAAGTTTGTATGTACTGAGGTCAACATTCAGAACATAAATAAGCTGTTTTGCAGCCACAATAACACAGACACTGAATTAGTTTTAACAGATACGTGTCACTCAGAGCGGTTTGCGAAATGTTGTCCTGGACATGAACGTGACAAACGAGCGTGTAAAACGTAGCGGATCTGCTCGGTTTATTATATAATTTATTAATATTCTGATTGATTAATTGAAAAAATTATTTTCCGGCCAATTAATGAGCAATAACTTTAGGGCCTAAACCTCTTTTTTTTAACTAAATTCAATACTCATTAATTCATAACACAAAATTCAAAGTTATATTTAAAAAGAATGTTTGTAACCTATAAGAGTATTTTTTTTACTTTTGCTGAGTATGTTTACAGGTCGTGTTTAAATAATATATCGGTCATCAAATGTAATAAAAAATCATTAAAAAATAAATTCATTCAAAACAAATTCATTCTTCAACTTCACGAGATAACAACTTTTATTCATATACCTACCACAGTTGAACGTAACTCAAGAATAACAAGAATTTATCTTGTTATAAATTACCAGTTAGCGTTGTGTACTTTCACAACAGCAAAACCGCCACCTAACCGCCGCAGTTAAAACGCTCGCCTATATTACTACTGACATTGTACACAAGTTCAAGGAAAGGATCATCAAACAACATACTGTCCGTTCCGGGAAACCTCCACATTTGCTAAGAGAGATGCTACTCATTTTTGTAAAAACATTTATACTTATGCTTGCAAGTTTTGCTGGTTCCGTATTAAAATACGAGTAAAACGTTCGTGGTTTCAGTGCAGTGGCAGGTGGTAGAACTTGTATGGTTCGACCATACATTTTTATTCGTATGTGTACTCGTAATACTGTACTGTGTATCCACAGGAATATTTAAACCTTCTAAGAATAGCTTCACTTCCAATTCTTTACCTATATCAATTAAATACTAAAAAAACCTCCTTTGAAGACATAATTTAAAAACGTTTCAATCATTATATTATAAAAAAATATATATAACAACTTTTATGAACAATGCAATAAATTCTTTTATCAATTGGAATCTCTGCATCCTTTTGTTTAAATCTAATTATCTACTATTAGTCACATTGGCAACATACCAAATATTGTGATTGCTAGCTTTTCTTCCGACTTGAATAATTATCTATTATCTACTATATACTTAGATAGAAGATAAATAATAGGTAGAAATTATTAAATAGGTATGATGGAACGATAAGGTCATACTAAAAATACTTTGTCTGTAATATTAGAAACGTGTAGATCAATTTTGTTAAATTACTGCTTAGTACAAAACGATTTTATTAGTCTCTGTTATCTACCTTTCCCTTACCAAAACATATGAACTTATGATGGTATCTTGCCGATATCTTGTATAAGTTCTAGCACCTACAAAAACAAATTTCTATTTGGAAACAATCAAGAATTTTATTAATGGATGGATTTTTAATAGACTATAATAGCATAGTTATTTAAGTTACTAAGCACTTGAATCATCTTATTTCTTCATTAGCGTTTCCCTCTAAAGGTGTGATGTTGCATACAATATTTAAAGTTAAGTAACAGTAAGTGTACTCATTAGATCACAGATTCGATCATCATTTTGTTTACTTATCAAGATAGAGTTTTTTTTAGGAAATGAGTCAGAATTTAAAATGTTAAGAAAGTAGCAAGTACAAATTCTTACTCTAGTTGGATGCCTGGAAAATATTATTTGTTCAAAGATAAAACCTGACTCGTATATCAACGCACTGTCGAAACTACTGTACCCAGTAACTCGAAATTAAGTACAGGGGTTCCTTTATGGATCTCTAACTTACCACTAAGAAAGAATGTTCCGAAATTCTACACCTAAGGGGTTTAAAACGCCTACAAAGTCGCGGGCATAAGCTAGTCTACCATAACTTGTCATTTAATTTATTTTATTTTCACTTTGGTGTACTAGCGTGAAGCTATAAGTGTAAATTATTCTTCAGGGCTTCTATGTCGGTGTCTCTCGGAAGAGGGACGTAAAATAATTTCAACTTGTCACATGTCCATCAAAGCTAGCGAGTATGTAGGCAGGTAAGTGTTCGCAATATAAAGCCGTGCGCCGCTCTGCCCTCGCATTACCCCAACAATACGTGCTGTGTGCGTTTTCCGTGTGATAGTGTCTCAATATGGCTGTGTTTGTTGTGAGTTATCATTTCTGTTTTTTCACTTTTGCTGTCTGATTTTAGTAACAGTAAAAGTTGGTAACATTTATTGCAGAAAAATAATTACCTATGTGCATATTTTTGTAAATTTTTTTTATTTTTTGGCCGCAGTTTTTTATTGTTTATTCTTTTATTAACTTTTTTCATTTATTGGAAACATACATCGTGTATCTTTTAATAATAGTAATTTGATTATGTATAAGTAGTAAAGTCAACGTTTCATTAATTAACTTAGTAAATTTTATCAAAGACTTTTTTTTTAAATAAGTTAAAATAAAATCAAAATAACATAATATTTACCCTTAAATAATAATAACCTAGGTGTTAGTTTGTTGTAAATTATATATTTTTAGTGATTATATTTTTTTTTATTCAATGAAATCAGATATAATGTTTCAAGACGAGCACAAATTTTAATACTAACAATCGGGTACAGTTAAACAATAATCGATTAAGCATCTTCGGAGACAAGCGTTAACCATAATAGCGTTGTTTCATTCACGATTTATAAACATTTAATGTTTAATAAGAAATTTATCTTAATAATATTATAATTATAACCCGCATTACGAAAAAAACAAACTGCAAAGTTATCACGCACATACTAAAATTTTAGACTTATATAGCTTTTTCATTGATGCCGTTGTCAATAATGGACTAAATTAAAATGACACCAAACAGAAAGCATCAGTTTTCAAATACAAAGAGAATCATCCAAATCCGTTCACCCAACCGAAAGTTATATGGTAACAAACATAAAAATTTTAAAAACCAAAAAAACACGCTTTTTTTGCTAATCGAACTAAAAACTAGAAAATAATTTTTAATGACAAAGATTTTATTATTACAGTAGTAGAAGATAGAACAATCAATCATCAATGAATCACCTCAAAATACACTTTTTACTGTGAATTGAATTATTTTGTTAGTATCTTAAATTTTATTATAATTTTATTTTGTTCATTGCATCCTGTCATATAATCCAACATAGTATCTACTAGTTGGTCATAACCAGGTCAACAAACCAACGACGCGCGTCCCCTTGATGCCACCACAATTACACTCTTTAAGCGAGATTGCGTGGCGCAATGAAGGAACTGTGACACTATTGTTCACTCAAACGGTTTTCTAGAGCTTGATAATAATTATGTCGCATTTTTACAAAACTTTCAATTGCTATGTACAGGTTGTATGTCATAGCGTACACATACATGATATATTATGTTGCGTTCCTTTAAGGAACCTTTGTGACGATTTGTAGACGACCGTGTGGAGTAGTTGTTAGCATACTGGCCCACCACTTGGAGGATTCAATTCCCAGAGTAAAATGTTAATTTTAATAATAAGTTTTATTAAATCATATTTCCTCGGGCGATCCCGAGGAAATATGATTCTCTTATAGTTCCGAGAGTTTTTCTCGGTACCTAAGCCAATAGGGCACCTTCAGCCGATGTATCGTAAAATTTAACGTTCATCGAGTGCCTATATAAAAATACTTTATCTATACTAATAATATAAAGCTAAAGAGTTTTTTTATTTGGGTGTTTGTTTGGACGCGCTAATCTCAGGAACTACTGGACCGATTTGAAGAATTCTTTTAGTGTAAGATAGTCCATTTATCGAGGAAGGCAGGTGAAACCTGGGGGCACAGCTAGTGATGAATAAAATAAATGTTTTTTTCGTTTTGTAATTGGCCATCAAGAAGGTTTTAGTGCGGTAAAAATCCCACATAACCCGGGTCACTCCCACTGTTACTACCATGATATACCGGGTACCTTTGGAAGGTTCTCCTCCCCGTACCAAAAAGGGCACATACTTAAGTTAATATTACAACGATAAGCATCCGTTGTTGCTTTATACTTTAGCGTAATGCAGGAACTGTGAAGTTAAATATGCGTGAAGCTCCATTGTTTATTTACTACTTACTTCAACTTGATTGATATCGCATATTTACGACCGTTGCACACGCGATCTTAAGTTAACTTGAATGAATTTTAATGGAAGCTTATGATTGTATAACGGACTATTATGTCCGAGTAGTGTATGGGTGGAATTTCGGCCTATTCTTCCAATGGGTTCCGATACTCTCGTCTACTCGTATCTCCACTAATCCGCATTGGAGCAGCATGGTGGAGTATACTGCAGGTTGTGAGGAGAGACCCATGCCAAGCAGTGGGAGATAAAAAGGGTTGAAGGCACTCGTATTCTAAAGTTGCCAGATAGCCGAGAATTTCTTTAATTGTGTTAGTTCCTTCCTACCATGTTTGAGTTATACCATGTTTAAGTTATATATAGTTAAGGTACGTTTAAGTTATGGAACGGTCTTCCTATTGAACCCTATGGGTCAATTTTCGCAAATCTCTACACTACTATTGTTCTAAGTACAATATTCTTACGTATACAGAATACTCTAAATTACAATACAACATGATACAATTTAGTTTACACGCACTTTACAAAACAAGACTCATGTGAATGACCTTTTATTTTTATGGTAATAATATTTAGTACAAAACTCGCAGTAAAGCATTTCAAGAAGCACGGCTAACTGTTGTTTCAGTATTCTTTAACTAGCCTAGAATATAAATAGGAGTCATTGAACTCTTGGGTTAGGATTAAGTTCACTTCTTTAATTGAAAGTAACAGTGATAACGATAGATAGTCTTAAGTGTAACCATTTTAATAGCATTTCTTTTGTTATATGCTTATAAATATTTTTTTATTTTTTTTATAAGTCTCTCTGTCATATTGTGACTGTAAAAAAAATTTGTATTTTGTGTTAATGGTTTAACGTGCCATCCGAAGCACGAAAGTGTATATGAAATTTGTCACTAGCGATCATCCATCCATTACTGACCTCGCTTAAAATTGCTTAACTTGTGAGATCGCAACAACCTTAGATCGTAATAACCTTAAACCTTATATATAATATTAGTCAGTATCTCATATCTTCAATTTATTTCTATCTAATAACCATACAATGCACGCGAGATAACAGTATGCATCTTACACAATGTCCCTGATAAGACACCTGTCGAGAGTTTGTATTGTAGGCTAATATTTACTAAGTACGCTGTTGTACTACTCATAGTTTATAATAAATCTATGCTGATACTTCATTGACGCTTTATAGTCGAAGTACTTCAGGGAACATCCAACTCAAACTCAAAATTTTTATTCATCCTAAGGTGTTTGTATACATTCGATTGAACGTTAAATAATACGGTACATCGGCTTACCGCGACCTTTACGCTAAGGTTCTCGCAGCCCGAAAGAAAAAATTCGGCGGGAAAAACTCTCGGTTCTCCTTTAAAATCAAGTCAATTTATTAACTATGCTGTATAGCTTTAGCTTGATAGTAAAGATACGCGACAGTTACGTACCTGCAGCAGTTCCTGTGGTATTTATTTTTTTCTGCCTCGGCAATGCCACTGCGTCTGATTATATAACATCCACCGTTAGTCACACAAACTTGAACACTTCACACCATGTCAATTACCACTGTTTTCCCGCCATCCTGCTCTTTCTCTAATGACATTGACAGTGACGTAAGGTTATTGTTGATTAATCAGCACAGAGTCACATAAGATAGAGTATGTATGCTGTGGCACATACACTACAGCGCCCATAGATTTAAAAATGACAATACCCAAACAACGTGATCCGTCTTCAAAAACCCTACGCTTGATCTTCGGTGGAATCTATTACGGATACATTTAAATGCATACATTTAAATTAATAGATATGACAGCTTAGCTGTCATATAAATGCTTGTCAAATTTGAAATATCTATTGATTTAAATCTATGGATCTATGAGTATGAGGCATTATTAATTTTATTTATTTATTAGGATCAGAGTAAATGTAATAATTAAAAATTGGTGAACGAACTTAAATAAGTACTCGTAAAAGTATAATAAAATTACAATAAAGTAAACAAATGAACGCGAAACAAATAATTACATATCGCGAACTTATGTAATTAAGACGCAGTGATTATAAACCATTATGTTAAAACAACAAATTAAAGAGAATATCCGCGTTTTTACCAGCACTTAATCATTTAGTTATATACCTACTCGTCGCATCACGAACTATTTCAATTAGATAACAATCTGAACTATCCGTAAGGAGTCGGCTTTAGCGACAAACAAACAGTATTACCATTAATTATTTATGTTAAAATGCTAATTTATTCGTCTGGGTAACAGACGATGAGGGAGTGAATGCCTATGTTAATTCGTTGTTATTAACTAGTGTGTTACTTGACTTTGTCGGCCTAACATAGGTATACCTATATTTTATTTTTATTATATTTTTTACCTACCTACCGTTTATGTGTAGCAAGGGAGCATGTAGTACCTGATCTTAAGTAGTCGCTGCAACCTATGGACATGCACCCCTAATCTCATGTAGGAGAGAAAGTCCTATTGAAGATCATACGTGGAGGCATTGCCATCATGAAGTTAGTTAACAAGTTCATTGTAAAACTCTTCGCAAACAAATTTGATTAAATTATTTTTACCTTTTACGTAAAGAAGGTCAATGACCAGCAGATTACTATTACCTACTAACATTACGATTACTAAAACGATAAAAATTGGTAGGCAAATTATTGTGTTCCTGAAAAAGGCATTTCTATTAAAAAATCATGTGTATCGTGGAGGTAAATTAACCTACACATAGAAGAAAAACATTGCTAGAATCTTAATGTCATTATTGATCAATAAGCAAAATAGGCGATGATTTCGTAAGGATTTTTATTAAGTCTATGACGATATCTGTTGTTGTAAGCTACGTAATTAATATGTAATAGGTGCACTCATATCAGTTGTTTGGTTCATTCATTAATGAACTTAATGATTATTTAAAATATTTTACTCATAGGTACTATACACATTATGCGCAGTTGCCGTGTGGTCTGCCATCCGGTTGTCTTCCGATTCGTTAAATAATCCTACTAATATTATATACGCGAAAGTTTCTAAGTATGGATGGATTAATAGATGAATGTTTGTTACACGTTCACGTAAAAATTACTGAATAGATTTTAATGAAACTTTACAATAATATAGCTTATACGTCAGAATAACACATAAGCTACAACTTATAAAGATACTAGCAACGTGCCCCGGCTTCGCACGGATGAAATACTGATACCAAATACACTACAGAAAATACTGTAAACGTTTATACATATTATTATAAACCTTCCTCTTCAATCACTCTATCTATTACAATAAACCGCATCAAAATCCGCTGCGTAGTTTAAAAGATTTAAGCATACATAGGGACAGAGAAAGCGACTTTGTTTTATACTATGTAGTGATTGTGTGAATCTCTCGAAATACTAATCCTGCACGACGAAGTCGATGGCAGCAACTTGTTATCAATAAAGTTATTTTCAGCCAAAATATTAAATCCTGCTCAGCCGCCGCCTATACATACATAAGCCTTTCGTTTACATACATAAGGTTTCGTTATCGTTCTGTACCTCTGTATCTCGTTATTCTGATTCTAAGCTATCAGCATCCAGTGATTTTACGACAATTTCTTCAGGTCCTTTCATCTAGTCCTTTTGTTCTGAGGGTGACCTCTGACTCTCTACTCTGTGGGAGTGTCAAAGTTCTTCATAACTCATAGTCTGTGTTTTAAAAGATTGTATAAGAAATTTCATAATTTTTTTTTAATTGACATTAACTTTGTCTCGCAACGTGGAAGTCAAGGAACAATAAATTATTCATGTCATCTTAGTCTACTCGTATTTCAACTTTGGTAATTTAATTTTATTGGCGTAGCTTGAGAGGTATATTTTTCCAGGGGGCATATATCTGGGTAGCCAAATATCTGGAGTAGGCCTAGACCTAAACTATGTTGCAGTTGGGACCACCCCATCTCTGCCTTGCTTCCCCATCTTACGCCTGTAACTTTGATATGAATGGGATTCGAGACTTTATGCTTTCACGGCTAAATCTTTTCTATAGATCCTCATCCGCGAGCTCTGTTACGAATATTACACAATTTTCCGGCCAGCCGACCTCAAGCAGCCCTCACTGAAGGATGGACGTTAGTCAGAGAACGGATAGTGCATGATAATGAACGATGGTTGCATAAGAGATGTGTGATAGAAATTACCGAGTGGTCTATTATTGGTTAGATGTGGGTTCTATTATATAGGTACCTATGCAAGTTGGATTGATTATGGTTATATGTTCCTAATTTTGTAGCACTTGAAAGACTGGTTGTGATTCGCACAATCTATTTCTTCCGTGACGTTATTTTATTAGTACGAAAGTAACATCAAAAATGAGAATTTTTAGACTACTCTAGGCTAAGTCCAGGATGGTACAAAAACTTTATGCGGAACTCTCAGGTATGCCGATGCGTCGACCTAGTTAAAGTAAATCTTATTAAAAATCATTTCAGGCTGTTATAGCCGCTCTCTGCGTAGC
>DWQK01003085.1:0-12052 GCA_018231225.1 Noctuana stator | reverse complement strand
TTATTTACTGAATCTTCATAGACGCGTAAAACTTAACACAATTTTTTATCTATTTTTATATATTTAGAATTTTTGACCGATTGTAAAAAGAAGGAAGTTCTCAATTAAATATATTGTACCTGTTTTACTTATTTATTTAAATTATACATAAAGTTTACATTACATAGTAAATTTAAACTATAATATATCATAACTTAAACGCAAGCATATTTAGTTATAAAGAGTTTACGAACGGTTAACGACCTTAGTTTAACTAAAACAAAATTTGAATGCAATGACTTAACCGTGGCTGGCTGGCCATTTAACAGTGCATTACACAAAGGACGAAACTTCTTCGCTCGAGTGCCAAGTACGAGTAGCAAGTAGTCAAGTACTCACTCTGCTCTTTCTGAAGCATGGTTACGCAGTTGAACAGGCTGTACGTGTTCAGTGTAGTCATTATGTTCTTCTTCCTTATAGACATCGTGTCGTACCTAGCTGATTTGAATGTTGAAACGTACTATGAACAGTACACGTACGTATAATTTAAAATAAAAATAAAATTTTCATAGATGCATTTAAAATACTTTTGTTATTTTAATTATTTAAAATTGTTACCGTTTAGAAGCATTAATTTTATGAGATTGTTAAAAGAATTGTCTGCGTTTAAATGTCATTCAGCTTGGTCCGTAGCGTGATCTTTTAATTTCAACTGCCTCATTATTACGACACGAAGCATGGTTATAAAATTTAATTATTTTTAATTATTCGTCAACTAGGGTTCTATGACCAGCGGAGGACAAAGTAAAGTCAGCGATGTAAAATTAAAAGTATAATTAGAATAGGTACTAATTATGAAAAACAGTCATAACGATATGGAACTGCATACGATTACGGTATTATTTCCTTTTTCCAGAAATTTCTAGAAAATTACAAAAAATGTCAAAAAATGATTGAAGTAAAGAGGTTTTGAAATACCAAAATCGATAGTACTATCGTCTCGATCGGTTCTATCTAAACTTAGACGATAATAATAGATAAGAGATAATTTCACTTCATTAGTTTAATTAAAAAAAGATTTGGATAACTTACAAAATATTTTATTACTAAGAGAGAAATTAAATAGTGGTTTATAATTGTGTGTAGTAAAGCGTAGGTACCTATGTTAATGTTAAGTATAGGTACCTATATTAAGAAAATTTTATACCATTGACGTTACAGATAAAAATAATGCTTTCATTAAAGTAGATACACAAAGCAGATTAAACTTTTCTTATAACAACTAAGTACCATAACAGAAGTTCAGTGAAACTGTAAGCTATTAATTACACGCGATGACCTCGGCGTAAAACGAACAGTAGACCTCACGGTTAGCTGTACAACTTTTAATAAATACAACTTAAATTGACTCTATCCAACAGAAAAAATAAAGGCTAAAATCGGTTGTATTTTACAATGGTATAAATGCTAAATGCGTGGTATACTACAAAACACAGGATACTAGAATAGCAACAACAGAAAATGCGCAGTAAATTAGCGATTGTAACAATCAGACCAGAGGCACACCCACAAACACAATCACACGTTTCAACACAGAGGTTTCCTGTTTTTAGCTAGTCTATATTATAAATATCTAAATTAATAATAATATCAATATACCATCCACGAACATTATCGAAGTATTGTACCTAAGGTGTGCTAGACAAGTAGTGGCGTAGCTACCAAGAGGCTAGGCGGGGCAAAGCCCCGGGGCCCTCAAGCTCAAGGGGCCCTCGAATTCTTACAAGAAAATTTCAATCGAACTCAACTTTTGAAAATTTCTCCCATTTTCATAATAAATATGACAGGTGGCAACTCGAGTTTAATCATGGCAACTCAGTTGTGAGAAATTCCAAAGTTGTAAAAAGAATTCCCCTAAATTATTTGTGTGGGTTGACAGTGTTATTAACGTTTTCATTTTCATTTTTTTATTTGCCCCAGGGCCCTTGGTTACCTAGCTACGCCACTGTATACAAGTATTCGGAAATTAGTAAAAACAAAGAAACGGTAGAGAAACTAAACAATGATTCAATAACCAATTCAATGTGAGTCACACTCTCCGATACGTCAACCCAAGGCTTATAGAGACCACCAGTAACACGTTTTGCTTTGAACAATTTAAAGCAAGTTTATTCGGGCAATGTCGCACACAGTTGTTTACAGAAATAAATTAAATGCAGTACAGTTTGAAATACACTTGAATACCGGTACGAATAATAAAATACGTACGCGATGCGATTATTTATTTGATGCATGTAAGTATAACAGACTTATTGTAAAGAATGTGCTTTAAGAAGATATAGGGACAGGGATAGGGATAACATTAAATTACTGATATAAAAATAATCGAAATATTGAGCGCTTTTTTGAAATGATCCTAATATCAAACGGTAGGTACCTAGTACCTAGTTATTATTGATTTTAACTCAGTACATAATTAAACACCGATTCAACAAGTTGCCAACGAACGTGACATTTCATAGGTATCGTGGCACCACGTGGCAGAGCCGGTTCATAATTTTGCCGGCATCTTACGTAAGTAACAACTCGGAGAGGCGGCTACTTTTAAAGTCGTCAGTTGAAATCTATTCCGCCGAAATTTTGGCACCTCATTACGAGGCCAAAGCAAAATAATAGATGACCCACATACGCGGATACAAACTGATAGCTAATCCTTTTGAAACAAACCACTTAAAATACCCTGTTAAAATACTCTAAACAAATACCTATAAAGACAGAACCAAATAAATACGCGATATTAGGTATTATAATGAACATAAGTAGTTAAAACTTGATGACTCACATTACAGTTACTAAGCTAAATGAATACGCAAATCAGTAATTATGTATGCCTTAGCATTCATTTAAATCGCATCCGTGAAATTGTTAATTTTGTATCAAGAAAACATTTTGTTAATGCTGAAAATGTTGCCACTGCGCCCTCTGTTTAGAGGTTTCTACTTTCTAATCTAGCTGGCATTAACTTGACCACGACTACGCTCTCTCATTTACCGATCATGGACCCAATACTTTTATACCCTCAAGCTGCAAAGTCATAAGCCACTTTCAAATTGGGTGCAAGTGCTCTTAGCGCAATATCCATAGCATTCAGCTGTAACGGACTTTAATTTAAAAGGGCCGTTATTAATTATAGTATAACAGAGCTCTGTTTTACTGGAAATAGGCAATAGACAATAGGCAAGCATACAAATTCTATTTTCAGAGATCAAAGTATAGTCGAGTCAGTTACAAGTAGAACAGCCAGCGAAGAAATTGCCAACAGTACCTGGCACTGAACTAAACTAGATATTATCATAGTGAAACCTCTATCAGGGCGTTTCAAACTATTTCTGCTATCCAATGAACCACTTTCACTGGTCACTGATTTAGTCGCATGTTAATCAAGATTATTTTAAACGTAGCAAATCCGGCCTTACATCTTGTTCAGGTAAAATTACTTTCTTGTATGTAGTTGCCCTGGTATAATTAAAATCAAAACTGGTTGTTTTAATTTGAGGGAACCAGTAAGGTAGTAGTTATAGTGTCTTTTAATTTTGTTAAAAATTTGTTAAGTAGTTTAGCCAATTTAGTAAAAAATTATCATAAGCTAACGTACGAGTTTGTTGCGATAAATGTTTATTAAGTGCAGGAAAACGAGAAATCAATCTGTAAAGTAAGTGACAATACCGATGTACTTGTAAAATTTAAAAAAGTTTCGTTTGAAGTATCGATGGATCATTGAAGTCGTCATGGTCAAGGTTACAGTTTTCTTTCGATTAAATATTAACGGTTGACTAATCGTTAATGATTATAGCGATTGAACAACACAGTTACATACATATTGTTTTGATATTTTACTAATGCTATGACTGACTGTTCTAGTCAGTCGTCAGTTGACCACAAAAATATTATTTGTGTAAAATTTTAAATCTAAGTGCTTTTCTATGGTTAAAGTTCTATTAATAAAATTTCATTAATTTCTTTCTTTAGTATTTTTTGTTAAGGAACTATTGATATAGACTTGAAGTACTGATAAAAAGTTTGAGAAAGAAAGTATTAAGACTATGATACAGTCTACTACGACATTATCTTCAAATAAACAAAAAATACTTAACGTTTAATGTAATTTCTATCATAAAAATCTAGGTAAGTATGTAGTGTAAGTAGGTAGTTCGTTGAGTGCGCAGTTTGGTTTCCTTAGGTGACCTTGACAATGAACGCTGTGGGGCGTCTCGCTTCAGCGGCCATGTTGAAATGTTACCGAGGAGAATAATGGAATTGCATTCAATTAGCCACGCATTCTTGACCAAATTAATTTGTCAAACACAGCGCCTGTAATAGCTTATGGTGATAAACATTGAAAGACCACGTGAAATCACATGAAACAAAACATTACTATGGTAACTGCCACATGTAGGTAACTGCCACGTATAGATATTGTAGATGCATCAAGGCTAATCAGAATAAATGCTGTTTCTAAGATTATAGACTTTTCTTACATTTAGATAACAAGCATATCAATCCCCAATAAGCAGAGGTCCTCATTGTTGATGATCAGTGTTTTGGTTTCAAATGTGATCGTGGTGTTAAAAAATTTGGATATTTTTCAATACCATGCTTGTTTTCATACCTGGGCACTTGGCGGTATTTTGACATCTCCCAAATATTTATTTTGACATTAGGTACAAGTGACGAAGGTCACCAACAGAACCCCGCAACGGATCACCGTTATCGAATTGTGATTGAAGATTATTCCTACGAACATTAGACATTTGGCAATCCTAGAGTCCTAGACCATAGTCGACCACCCGGATGAGTAAACTGAATCAATTGAAGGTCAAAATTCTTAACTACTAGGGAATCGCTGCCTACTGAAAAATGATACTAAATTAACAAATTTCTATAATCGCAATTTGATTACGATTGTCCGTTAGGTACGGAGTTTCGATTAACACACGTCCAGGACCTACTGTCAGGTCCGGACATGATCAGTAGGGAAACCTTTAAGAAGCAATATTCTTCAATAACCCCATTATGGTCAGGTATGAAAATATTTATATGGGACCCAACTGGAAGTATTACTCTTCCAGTTAAAGCTATTCGCTTTAGAATAGAGAATTGAGGGATTCATTAAGCTACAAACATACGAAAAACAAAAAGTTATAAGTATACATAAAATATTATGAATTGACAACCTTTAAGTTTTTAAAGTCGACAAACCATCAATACGACCGACCTTTCATGTTTTCATGTGTTTTATTCATTTAGGTACAAAATTATGCCACCTATGTGCCACAACCAATATTAGATTTCTAGACAAGAGTGTCAAAAAAGCTGTGCTCCACAAAATTCATTAGAGACGAAAAGACAGTAAAAGATTGTTTTTCTTTTAATGATCAAATAAAATTGAGTAAGCTAGTTGTAAATTATTCATTTTTAATCATCAAATGTTCATCGAATGATAATTGTTATAATTTTGATGTATTTGCTTTACAATTACCTAATTATCACAAGCGATGCTTGATTGGTATATTCATTATTTGAATAAAATTTGTGTATTTGTTACCATAGTAGCTTTGTTTGTATGAAACAATAAAGCGTTAATAATTTATGTAAAACTTTGAAAATTAATATAAATACAAGGCCTGAGTGTTGATTCAATGTAGCTGCTTTTCGTAACATTTTCTGTATATGGAAGTCAACAAACGCCGGTTAGATCAAGATCTTATTTATTAGCAGACTGTATTCTTTTTTCTGTGCCTTCGACATTTTCAAATAATTTCAAATTTTCGGTCATCCTGAAACTCACTTGATTTCTTTTTAATAGACAAAAAAGAAATTAGAAGCTAATTAGAATTTTAACTCTTCTAATAAATTACGCTATTCTTAACTACATAATACTACAAGAATGTAATTCTACTAGAATAATTTCGGATACATGTTCGAATCTGAATCCCGAAATGGTTACTAAATCTTATTCATGTCGTAAGTTGTTTATAAATTGGTTACTTTTTTACTGAATGACAATAATCGCCACCTCACCGGGGGTAATACAAAAAGCCGGTCACGCGAGTCAGCTTGACTCAATACAAGTAAGCTCTACGTAACTACGATTAAATACAAGCTTGGTAAATATTGTTATTTTAAAATAACTGAAACTTACCGCTGTCTACACTCTCTTCGGAGATCTTCTTCACCATCTTGATGCTTGCTTGATTCGTGATAACAGCGACAATAAAATAATATGAGTAGGTAGTACTACTCTTGTAAAGCCGCTTTCAAAATTGTGCGGCCGCCTTCTCAACGTGAAATCGGAACGGCGCTCCGAGACAAGATAGTAGAAAATAAACGCTAAAACCAAAAATTCTGAAGCACCACCGGTCGAGAAGGATTTGCGGAAATTGTGCCGGAAGGTAATAAACAAACACTGTTAGAAGGCGGAATGAAAAAAAACTACTGGTGTCGTTAGCGATCCATTCTACACACGCCCGCCCGTTCGATGTTCTGAAATCCAACTGATGTTGAGGATTCGGTCTGTTGCCGGCTCGCCCGGCGCGTTTCCCGCCGCCCGCACTCCCCCTCCCCCCGCTTGGTGTGCGTCGTAGTGTTCTCTCGCCCGCGCACGCGTACTCACTCGCACGCTCGTACCGCTGACGTGTTTACATTTTTTGTTGCTTATAAATGTGTTTTTTCGTAGCCTCCATGCCATAGTTATACCATGCTATGTATGCTGTTGTATGGTGTTTCATAGCATCCCATGAGTGTGCATATAGAAGCCAGATGTTTTCTTTTAGTTAGTTCGAGGACATAATTAAATCTATGTATGGATTCGATAGCACAACAAACTGGCGGCCAAACAATGTTTACCATTCACGAACCATTGCATCATCCCAGCCAGGTTTAAATTGCCGTAGAATACCTACACGTAGACGTACAGAGGCATCTATAGTTGGTATAGATGCATGGACACGTAGCTACACAGTTTTAAGTTCATGCTAATTTTGTATACAATGATCATCGTTGTTTTCATAACAGTCTTTATCGATAAGATTATCTTCCTGTATTGTAACTAAACGGATCACATGAAAACTGACATCATAACAAAGTTTTATCTTAATCATTTAAAAATATAAACAATAAGTACCTACTATAGAAAAAAATCTTTGGAGGTAAAATTGGTAAGTACTGGTTTTACTTTATTATTCACTGGTTTATTGGCTTGCTACAAAAAATCGTAACTAAGTAGGTATTTACATTAAGGCATTTTATTAAGTTTTAAATAGGCAGTAAGTAAGCACCTAATTTATTTTTGGAATTTTCGGACCGGAGAAGTTAATTAGGCCGTTTTAAAGTTTTCAATTCATAAAATTGCTCCACAAAACGAATTCCCTTCATTCTCAAGCCCTATTCCTAATTTTCTGTTGCACGGCGCGGTAGCGGTGTACCGTTTTCTTACGAGATTCTTTTGTTTGCTTGTGGCGTTATGCAATAAGAGTCCTTTGTCTTCCTAACCCTTCTATGAATGACCTTCACAGGGCGTTTGTTGACAAACAATGTACGGGAGCGCCGCAGTACGAAGTGGTACGACGCAATACCCACGTGGTACGGGCCAACCGGTTCGACCGGCACCCGGCACCGCCATCTTCGTTGTCACGCCATATTTCGCTCTTGTTCTAACCAATGATCTCCTTCTCTGTCATTACCCTTTCTCTGTCTTGCATCGTTTTTCTCACTCTTTTGCCTACGTGACCGACAATAACACCCAACAAAATTAAAGCGTTTCTGAACTACGTTGTCGATTGAGGCATATTATATTGGAGTGTCTTTCACATTGGCTTTGCTTATCATGTTCCACAACTTCGCTGCATATTATTATGTAGTGTTATCGTACCTTGTTACACATAATATTCATTTTGTATAGTTAAGACTAAAACGGCTATAGATCATCATTTAGTAAACATTAGGTAAGTCTGTATGAGGTGATGCAAAAATAACAAAGGAGACGTTTATCTCTCAAAAGCATGTCCGATAAAAGTTGACAGTCTGACGCAAATCAACAAGAACACTGAATGGTTTTCCATAATAAGTAACCAAATAAGAAAAATAACAGAATTACTGATAACAATCGTAAGAGAATATAAGAACAACTGTCTCTTAATCTGAGACTTTACCATCTGCAGATGAAGTGCATATCACAGTACAATTAGTACTTGGGATACTCATTGAGGATGCTAATAATAAAAATAAATCAGATTACTTTAATTACTGATATATAAAATCAGACATTAACTTACAAAATATCTTTACTTAATGATTAAGTTAATGATAACAGTAGAAGAGTAAGGGTTAAGGTAGGTAAGGTGTTTAGGTAATACCCAATGCTAGATTAAGCCCAAGATTAAGTTAATACTTAATCACGTACGTGCGTACGTAAGCACCTACTCATAAGCACCAAATAACCATACGATGGAAGTGTAACTAGGGATTTTTTATGTAGGTAACAAGTTAGCTACTCAATTATAATATAAAAACAAACTTTAAAAATAACCAGTTTTTAGATACATACAAGACTTTAAAGTTAACTAAGCAAGTATCATTCATTACACCGTCAAAACTTTTAAACAGGTTTTATTCCAACACACATTATTTGATGCCGCACTAAGATAAACAGTAGGTGGTTTAGATGTCATGTTATCTTAATATTCTATCAGAGAAGAAATAATGACTATACAAAAAAAATTGGTTAAATGGAAATCCATAATATCTACCAATTGCCAGGAAACCATGTTTAAAAAGAATTCCTTGAGTAATAAGTTTTTGGGAGCTGTTACAAATTTGTCAAGCATTTACAAATCATTAGCCATATTGTGGCGTTATTTCTTCTGGAAGAATTCCCATCAGAAATCGAAAGTGACACCAGTGTCATCAAGTGTCAGCAAGCCTACAAGAAGGAAAACTTAGGCGTGATTAGCGTTACCAATACTGACAAAATGTTTAGTATCACATGTAAATTCCAGGAATCCTACAAAAGGATACGGGATAAAGGATCGTTTTTTAGGGTTCGTATAATAAGAGAAACCCTGTCTACGTCGGCGATTATCCGTCTATTTCTTTTAGCCTCGAATTAGTCACCTAAATTACTTTGTGCACCTAAAGTAACTTGTAGGTCTTACATAAAATCTACATAATCTTGTAGCTTACTTGCGCAACCCGCTTACAATGTGGAGCCGAATCCAATTAGATAAGTCCATTATGTGGTGATACAAATGTTACTCACTTTTAAAGAATGAACTCTGTTCTCCTTAGGAAAATAAGTTAATCCTCAGTTTCTAGTAAACCATTATTCTCTCAACCTTACGTTGCTCCATTTTTCTCTTTAATGTTTTCGAGATTTCTGGCAAATTATTTGTTTTACTTTGTTGCTGAAATATTACCAACTTAAGTAATTGCCTCAACTCAACATCAGTGACGAATACTTTATGTGTTGACATTGTTTGATAACATAACAAGTACCTATTCAATTGCTTGCTCATTTAACTCTTAACTTAATTATCTAACTCAAACGAAAGGCAGTGAATTTTAAATGTTTAATCTTCGTATTATATAAATGTTCTATGAAAAACTGATAAAAATTGAAACGCTGAGAGACGTACTTCACTTATGCACATAAGTATTTTATTATTATATAATTGGTTACGCTTATTATATACTAATTAAGTATTACGTGATAATAAAATATTAACAAATTGTTGATTTCATGGAAGTAACGGTAAAGTAAAAGAGAAAACTACATAATTTGTAGAGAGTATTTTCTTGTCTACGTAAGAAAGAACAAGAATAATGTTAATATGTTCACCTACCAACAACATAATATTTATATCTTAACAAAATATTACAATCGTTTTGAAATAATTTGCAAACATTCAGACAACAAAGACTTGTATTCTGGTTGTAAAGTAAATTATAAATTGACGAGCTTCGGCCAAATATTTTATATTTTTAGACTCGTCTTGGAACGCAGATGGTATTTTAAGTTTCTCAGGACATTTAGAGGATATTTTTCGAGATGCAACTCAGACACTGACGTCATGCCTATCGGTCTGGTCTGGAATCTGGTTTATACCTACTTACCTATTAAAATCACCGTCTAATCCGCGCGACTTCAAAAATAAAGTAATCACTTTTATTGTAATAGTTACCATTCTAGGTAATTCGTATACATCTTACATCAATAACAGATTTAAGTACTTTCTGGGATTGCTCTTATTATTACTTGCTACAAGCAACAACGTTAAATCCTATAGCACAACTCGTCCCTTCGAGCGATAATAGCTCCGGTAGCTGTGAATAGTCTTTGAAAATTTATTAGACGCCCCCCAAATACATTTCAGCTTTACAAAATTGTGTCTTCTATCGTATAGATAGAACACGTTGTTCCCTGAAAATTAAAAACCGAATGCCAACGTTTACGATTTCGTCGTAGAAAAAGGATCGGGAGGGTGTATCCCCTCGGATGAAAGTTTTTGTCCCTTCGCTCCGCTTTGTTCTGGTTTCGATGCTTTTGGTCACGTTTACAAAACGCACCTGTATACAAAGTATGAAAATAATTCCTTGATTTTATAATAGACAGAGGGAATTAGGGAGTTGGGATACAATGGAGACTAGAGTGCACTTTTGTGGCAAAGTTAATAAGAGTATTTTATATTATCAGAACTTTTATAACGCAGTTGATATTTTTGGGGTTGGAATTAGGGGTAAAGCAATTATTAAAATAAAATTAGTAAGTCAAATTTAACTTCTCTTTTCACAATCAAAACTAATCAATTCTGATTGCTGAAAAATATCAATTTTCAGTCAGTCAATTATAGTGGCGTTACCTTTCCATAGATAGCTGTCCTTGATGTTGCTTGGAAATACAATAGCAACTGATAATAGATACTAATTTTGAAGCAAACACCAACCAGGATTAGCAAAGTATGTATTTGTCATTTACGAAAATAAATATTGCTCTTAGTAAGTAAGTAAATATTAATTCTTTTCTAAGTAGGTACTAGCTAGCTAGCTAACTAGTTCCCCACTAGTAATTATTATAATTATTACATTTAATTAAATACTAACATGAAGAGAAAACTTTGTACCCCTTTAAAACTGACTTCAAAAGAAAGGAGGAGGTTCTCAATTCGACTGTATTCTTTTTATGTTTGTTACCTCACAACTTTCGACTGGGTGAGCCGATTTTGATGATTTTTTTTTATTTGAAAGCTGATGCTTTCCGAAATCCGTTAGAAAACCATATAAGTCTTAAATTTAAGTATCTGCGCGACATCTTTGAAGTCGGTTTTTTTCGTAACGTCTGTATATAAGTTAATGCGCGTATGTAGTGTGAGACTGTACACGCACTGCACTGATCTCTAAAAAGATTGAAAAACAGTTATAAAACTTCACCAGCAAATATGTTTTGATACGCTTCATGTAATTCAAACACATCGCAGTACGTATTAGAATCTCGTAAGGAAATTTTTCACTGTTTTTCAAAGTGTACACCGCGAGATCAAAACATAGGTCCCGCAACATAGTGGGTTCCGAAATTTTTAATTTTAAGCCATTATTCGAAATTATGTAACACAACATAATTTGATTCATTCATGATTTATCATTATCCTATATCAGCCGTTTTATACGTGCAAATACTAATAAATTGGTAATTTGTCCAAAAAGATATATTAAAATTCGAAATTCATCCACAAAAAACACCAAGAAGAAACATACGAATCAAACAAAAGTTCCCTTTATGCTTGACATACAAAGCAGAAACACTACGGCAAATAATTATATTCAAACTACATATTAATCTTCACTTAAGATCGTAATTAACGCAGCTGCACACTTTATTCATAGAAACCGTTAGTCGAACGATAAAAACATTTTCTGAGACACACCTTCCGAGTAGCTCCTGATACAACCGCGGGCGACCACACCTTCAAACCTTGGGAGCATAGATACGTTTATACAAATATTTTATACGTTACTATTA
>DWQK01003084.1:0-12055 GCA_018231225.1 Noctuana stator | reverse complement strand
TTGTAACAGTATATTTCAATGGTTTGTGCTGTGTGTATAAGTTCCTTGTTATTAAAACTAATGGAATTTTATTAATGATTATTCTGCATACATCTTATTGGTAATTTCAATTTACTTGTATGTATATTTTTTATACTTATTTCTTTTTATGAAGCACAAGTTAAAACAGCCGATATGGTAATTAAACGCGAGTAGTTAATATTTTGGTTTGGTTGTGAATTTGTTTTATGTTTCCATTCAAATCCTATCAATAGTTACAATAACAACAATGCAAAACTCTATTTTATAATGATTTGTGAATTGAGATCTGATTGCTATTGAAGTAGCGATCTTGTGATTTAGATTTTATACTTCTTGTTCTAAACAATCAAATATTAAAGTAGATACTAGATGTTAGCTCTATTTTCAATGTCATTGTAAATAAAAAGCTAACTTGTTGCATAAACCTCTTTTATTTCATTGCTTTATAACCTTTTATCAAGTAGTTAAATAATATACAAATTTAAATACATGTCATATGTTTTATTACCATTTTTAAATTACATTTTATAACGAATGATGTAAATAGGAATGTTTAATGAATATCTTCTCCAAGAAGTGAAAGTTGTTTCAAAAATTGAGAAGCATTGGGAAGAGTTGTAGAGCCATAGATTATTTTCCTCGATATTCCACTTGATGCTTGTTGCTGTAAATAAAAATTTTATACTTATTTTTTTTATATTTTTGAAGATTTATAATAAAATATTTGGATTAATAATGGCGTCGATAGTTCGGTACACATGGATCTCATGCGTTCACGAGTGCGAGGTGAGAGGTGTATACACGAGAGGTCCTTGCATATTGATAAGTAGCCAAGAAGTTCAGCTGTTGACAAACATCCACCTGCTGGTGTCAAACACTGCCAATATTGGCGACATTCACATTCAATTTCGAATACAACCAAGGTCTGTACGGCTCGTATATTACAATCTGTCGTATCTACATCTTTTTGATCAACAAACAATTATTGAAAGTCCGCGAAGTCTACTACTTGCGTAAATTCCGTTGGTCAATTTAGTAAGTAAAACCTTGGGAGGTAATTAAATAAACAAGAGTTCTGTTCTGTATTCTAAATTTGTAACGGCCACCTGAATAACACTTAAGTAGGTTATGTTATTAATGTATGTTCTTTATGCGCCTTTTTTGAAGAAGAATTTCATAATTAAATTTAGACGTAGTTAGAGTAATACTCAAACTATACAAACCGATATTCCCGATATACTTCATATTCAATTAGATGTATGGATTTGAGGTAGCGAAACGTGCTAACCACGTTTGTTAGAATAGAATGTTAGATCACCTTAGCAAAGTCGAGCAGGTTATGGTACTCGATATAGTTTCCGCCGCCGACGAGGAAGACTACAGCGTCGGAGGGCAGCGGTGCGCGCGCGGCGCGGGCCCGCGCGGGGTCGCTGCGTGCGCCGCGCGGGTCCAGCCACGACAGCTCGCAGCCCGCGCCGCCCTCTCCGCTTAGCGCCGCCTCTACCGCGCGGCTAACTGGCAGCTTCTGCCCATAGCACAAATCCATGATGATTATAATTTACTGTAGTTAAAAAACTATCAAATCACCCTTTAATAGCTACGACAAATCAGAAGAGCCCAAACTCGACGGAATTGAATATTGGATAAATAGTTGTGTATCTATATTTTACTTACATGTTTTTTCACCACCAAATTCTTTACGCCCTCCATCACAAACGACGATCCTTGAGAAACCAGTTTGGAGAACATTGATACGGTTTTGGTGCCACCACCTTCATATTGACTTGTAACCAATTTGGAAAAACCTCTGTAATATAAATTATTTATTTTATATAATGATTTTTGTACACAGGAAACTTAATTATAAAGATAACAAAAAAAAAATCTACCAAGTTGCGATAGTGAATATGGTGTGCCATTATTGTATTTTATAAGAATTAATTTATCTGTTACCCAGAAACTGATTTCAGAGTAGATACTTTAAAGAGTGGGCAGTTTTAAAATAGTGAAAGATACAACTCGGCGGGACAATATCAGCTTAATAATTATCTGTCTGATCTATAAACATGAGGTTATAAGACAATATTGATAAAGAAATTCAAAAGCTACATACTTCCATCGCTTCATATAGGCCATTGGTTGAATATCGCAGTTTGCAGCCAGCAATGCAGCTTCAAATTTCTTATATTCGTCATCAAGTAGCTGTGAGGTACACAGGTAGTATATGATAAACAATCTCATCTTATCTTCTGCAGTACCAGCACTAGCATCAGTTATCAAGTCCATAACAGCTTTGCTCTCCACGTGACTGCTTTTACTCATTATTTTCTCTTCCAGCTCAAAGAACGAGTCCAGTCTTCTGGATTTTATTGCATTCAGGATAGCTGGAATTTAAATTAGTGGATATTGCATACTACAGTGGATATTTTATTCTACCCCACTAATATGGGGACACTAGCTTAATATATTTTCTACTCTCAACTTTGTTGTATCACATACAGATATTTACTTATTTGCTATTCTATTTGCTTTGATAATAGTCAACTATGAAATTGGATATTTGAATTGAATCACACCTTCCAACTCAAGAATAGACATGTTCCATATGCGTGCGTTATGAGGCCAGCAATCATACCTTTGGTACCACGGTCATCTTCTGTGTGGGGACTCTTTAGTGGTGATTTTTGGAATGAATCTTATATGCGATATTATATTGTAACACATTATTGTCACTTGCCTGTTGCAATAGTAGTGTGCATGTCAATAAGACGTTTCTTCTCCATCAGCTGTGGCAGTGAGTTAACAGCACTAGTCAGTCGCTGTGTGTTATCATTCACCATGCTAAGTGCCACATCACTGTCTGCATCTAATCCCATAGAACTTTTTAGTTTTTTTACCTCTGCTTCTGAACTCCTATAAAAAGTTGAAAAATAAATACAATATTAATAATTGCTGTAATTTAAATAATCCATCCAAACCTGACAACCAATGTGAGCCCATGAGGAAAGAGATTTTAACAGCCATTTGTCTACAACTACTTTGTCATTTCCGAAAAATACAAGTGAGTTTATTTCCGTTCGTACTTAATAAACCCTTTTAAAACCACTACTTTAAACTTTTATTCTATTTTACCTATATTTATCTAAATCTTCCTGTATAGCTTCTGCTACAGTGGGAAATGGGCTGCTCTTGTGTTCATTCCATAGAGGATCTTTTGAATCCAAGTCGCATATTCTGGATTTGGCCTTTTGTCCTTGTACTGCACTTGCTGTGCTCTCCGGAACTAGTGCCCTTAAAGAAAAAAAAGTAAAATTTTGTTCGTTAAACATTTACTACTTTAAAATAAAAATAAAAACTTATTTTACAAAAAAAAAATGTACAGAAAACATACCTGTTTAGCGATAAGTCCAATACATCATGTGCCAAAGCTTGATAAGTCCATGTGTGATGCAATGGTGTTGCCATGTCCATATTTCTGTCTAACAGTATAAGCATGGGCCTTGTAAAACTAAAATTGCCTCCTTGTCCAGTATTGCCATGAAATAGATTATTCCTAGCATCCCAAAGGTTTTCGCGAAGTTTTTTATCCAACTTTGTTGCAACCATTTCTGCAGCATTACCTTTACTACTCCTGATTATAGGCACATTACCTACAAAAAAAAATTATTGACAGAATTTTAATATTTAGATGTCATGATGATGGACTCATTATTTTATTAACGCCTATTATTTTGTGCTTAATTACAAAAATATTAATTGAAGAATGCTTTTTATACATTTCTTTATTTAAGTAATTAATAGAAATAAAAATAAATAACTTTAAACTATATACGTGAATGGCATTATTGTTACAATATTGTGTAATATAAGCTCAATGTGTGGGGCAACACTCAAATGTCTAAGAGTTATAATTATTAATAATTATTATTATTAGCTTAGCTAATATCTGTGAATTGTGAATAATTACTAACTATATCTTAACAAATTCTGTTTGGATTTTTTTGATTTAAAGTCTCTATGAATATAAAATTATTGTAGAACTAACCTAGTGTAACAAAAACAGAAAAAAGGCTTTCAACAATATCATCCATAATGGCTTCCATTTCAGTATCCTTTGTGTCTCCTTTATTGATAGCTGAAAATGAAAAAGTTCAACATCAGTCATGCAATTTATTTTCAACTACATTCACACATATTTTTGCTGAAAGACCCCATACCATAGTAAGACAAATTATCAGATTGCTGGTGTTTCATAATAAATAAGTCATCTTCAAGGCAAATAAAATTTAAATACTGATCATATATTTTGTGGATATGAGCTACTGAGTTAGACTGTAATGCGGATGCTGCAAGATCTTCAAGCTTTTGCCTTGTTATGGGACTTATGAAGTTTAGATGATATTGGTCATAAATGCCGTTTTCTAAATCTTGCGCAATACGGCCAAGATTTTCTTCAGTTGGTGCACAGAAGTAAACTGCAGGTACCTCTGGTATAGGATCTCTGTCGGAATGTAGTTGGCTGTAGAAGAAACATTTTAGATGTATTAGAATTTAGTAATTATTAGTAAAACATATTAAAATATTGTACCTATCATACTTAATTATAGGTGACACAATTGATAACTTGTTATTCACTAATTTGCTTGGTGTAAAAGTAGGTAGGTCAACTGTGTTGTTGCTTCTATATAGCTATAGTAGTCACAATATCACTTACATATGTAAAGTCACGCCAAGATCTCTTAAATCTTTAATAGATATAAGAGGTGAAATGATATCTTGACCAGCTCTGTCATAAATTAGCACTTTCCACGAAGGTTCTGTAGCTAACTCCTTTGTTAGTGGATTATTTAAATTCAGCATCTGTTTAAGAGCATCTGTAATAAATAAATTTTTGAGATGTGGCAGTAATAATCAGCTCAGAACATTGGAAATGTATTAAGACCCATACTTAATTGCCTTTCACGTAAAGTCGCCATTATAGAGTATGAAATGCACTGCCATCAATTCGTATCGAATAAAAGAAAGAGGATTATAAATAAACTATGAAATTATTTCCGTTACATTCATAAATTATTGGTTAATTTACACTAAAATTGATGTAGGTATTGCACCTATTTCATTTTTAATACCATTTCATGTCGTATGTTATGTCGTGTCTTTGTAAACGTCAAAGTTGTCAATTGTCATCTTGTCAGCTTCACACTTTGCAGCTGTCACAAGCAAAGCAAAGCAAGTCATGTGTCTCTGTCTTGCTTCTTGTGTCTTCTGTGCCTTTTTAATTTTAGCTCGTTTTTAGCCTTCTCACTCTCACTTCATTGTCGACAATTTAACATTTTGACTTAACTTCATTTCGACAGGAGTTTCTGTGATTTCGACACGTCAGAGTAGAAATGTTACCATTATTAATGATTTTCAAAGAGTGTTGGAAACTTTAAACTGTTGTTATTGTACAATCAATAAGTACATTTAAAATAACCATGGATAATAAATCTAAAGTCGATAGTGGATGATAAAAAATTCAGTTAAATTCTTACACTCAGCATGAGTGCCTAGCACAGCATACCTACTTACCCTACCTACCTAGTTATCTAATAATTGACGGATACTTCCGTAAAACTTTAAAGCTACTTATTATAATCTTTGCTTCCTTATTCCGTATAGGATAGGAGAGGAGGAGGAGAGGAACGTTTTAAAAAAGGTACCCGAACATCATGGGAGTGACATTGGGTTATCTGGGATTCGTACTGCACTAAAATCTTCCCGGTGGTCGGCCTCAGCCCAGTAAGGGGACTCCAGGATCTCTTGAGGAACGCGCCGGTGTCCTCCTCATGCGGCACTCGTTTCGAGTCGGAATTTGATGACTTCTTTATATTCGACGTCGTGCGGCACACACCGTCGTCCCATGCGGGGCCACTGTCCAGACGGATAGATTAAGAGCTACCACTCCATCTGCTCATGACCCCAGAAGCCCTCTCAACTATCTCTGTCTAATCCAATCCATGTTTTTAGGGTAGGAGGAATAGCAGTTTGAGCAAGAAGAGGAAGGAAGAGGAGATGCCTCCACGCATACGTATATACACTTACATATTATATTATTCATACACGTACTACGCGGTAGGTAGGTCGGTACACCTATTCCATCCACAACGCTCTATTAAATAGCTCGTCGTTAATAAATAAATAGCTCGTCTGACAGTTCGTTGTATACAACATACGTTCTTCAGTTCACGCATTTATACATGAAAGTGCTTTGTCAGTGCTGATTTCATCTTTAGGGTTCTCATGCGAGGAAGTCCATAAACAATTTAGGTAGGTATATTTTGTTTAACTTTCACTAAACTACTAAGTATTTATTTAATCCAGCAGTAGATTTAGGGATAATCTTTCTATACACCGCCGCATTACATCAGCAATCGTCAAACTAATCAGATGCTACGCAGCTGTAGGATTCCAAGAGATTTATTCTACAAAGTAGGCACGGAGAAAGTAATGAGTGTTGCGAAAAACGTAGATGGGGCTCCATCTACAGTTCTACACCTTGCGTTTAGATTGACCTTTGTAACTATTGTGTGATAACCAGAAAGTAAGATTCTCATGGTCTAAACGATTACATTAAAAGTTATGTATTCATTTGAGGCGTGATGCGGTTTAGGAGGAGAAAGCCGGCTGCAGACAAGTCGGTAGACGTTTGGTTTGGAGGTGGCAGGGCGCCAGAGCTCGATACCTCCGACATGGCAGTGCGTGCGCGATGGTGAAAGGTGCTGTATCACCATTTGGCAGAGTTAACGTTATATGCTCCGCCATGACCGCATATACACGAATAATTATTTTTTGTGCCATATTAGTGAACGGTTAGTTGAAGTTTTTTTTTTGTGCCAAATTTTTTACAACACCGCCAATATTGAATTTTTTTTTATTAGTTGTCTTGAAAAGTTGAATTCTTTTGGTTTATTACTAATTCGTCATATTATGCAAGTGGTTCAATGTAGGTCTCACTGAAATGCTCTGGCAGTTATTATTTTTATTTCTTTAGCAGTATAGTGGTAATCACAACGTAACCAAAAACAGCTGCAAAATATTATTCGGTGAAAGCCACAAAAAATTTTGTTTTGACAATGAGTTATGTACCTACATGATTAAGACATTCATGATTCATTTAGCATCTCGATAAAAGTTTATATTAGGTATAATAATATACATACTAACTGCTCCTTTTCTTATAGCGTTCGGTAACTTTCGATCCGCTTAATAGGTATATTATAATATCGATTTCTTTTGATAAACTTATTATTTAGAAAGTAGATAGTAATGCATTGTAACCGTGTATGGGCTTACTTAATTACGATTCGTCGGGCAGGGTCTTTCTTTCACTTGACATTGAGACGTGACCGGCTATTGCATATTTTAAGCAGGATAATGACATTAAAGGGAATACTTGAAATCCTTCAAGATTGTACTTGAAGATTCGGCTAAAGTAAAGGTAATCTGTGTAGATACCAATGTAACTTGTGATGAATGTGTTTCCTCGTTGTTTTGGTAAGAAATGTACCTTCAGCGCGCTCTGACTTGTATAAGTTTCCGTCTAGGCAACTTTAACGAGACAGGTTTACGAAGTACTTAAGTTGGCTTGAATTCTTAACAATTTTATTTATAGACTACCTAACTAACTTCTGACTTCGGCCTCGTGATAGAATGAGTTTTTGTGGCCCCCACGACTAGCCGTGTTGTGAATGAACAAACATCGACAAATAAGTTAAACAATGACAAACAAGTTTCAATTGTTTATTTTTCCATTACTACGAGAAACAAAGCGCTGATAGTTTCTAACAATGTTGAGAAAATAGCTGGAGAGATTTACAGAATAGAGGCACAGATTAAATAGTATTACCTACTACGATAGAGGTAAACAACTTGTTATTGATCAATGTGCTATCTACTACCTACCTTTAATATTTTCTTGTACCTAAACGAAATAAGGATCTTATCGAAAGCTAAAAGCTCTTTTTAAGCACCGATAAAATTTAAATAAAATCCTTCATAACTAATTAAATTTATAACCTGAGTTTTAACACAGGTTATAAGTATTGTAAATCGTTTAAATATTTATTAGGTATATAGGTACTAGTTCCTACCTATTTGCAAACAGTTACAAAATTGTTATTTGTAATTATGTTCAAACCTCTTCAAGGTGTTCAAACTTTAAATTTCAGCTTTTTATGTAATTGATTGATTACCTACTCTCAGTGGCAGGGGCCATTATATAACTAAGAGTTAATAAATAATAAATTATGAATGACACAGAATATTTAGGTAGGTACTAACTATGACACAGGAAAAAGTATCAGTTGTCAAAACACCAATTTCCTACTCGTAATTCATTCGTTTTTAATAAGTAGACGTGAATATATATTATTTTGTATTCGTAATGTCGTCGTTGTCGTAAAATTTTATGTTTTGGAGGACATCGAAGTATAGTAAAAACGTGCAAGGAATGTTTAGCTTTTTGGAATGCTTACGGAACTTTGTACCTATTTGATTTTTTTGCTTAACATGCATAATGCGGCGAGGTACGAGTATAATATGTTAATTTATACCTATTTTAATGGACGAGCATGTAGGTTACCTAATATTTATCTAATCTAATGCGATACAACTCCTGCATCACAGGTTCTGAGTAATAGTTTTTTTGAACGAATGTCTTTGTGTTTTTTACAACAGTAAGTTCTCAAAAGGACAAAGACGGGCCTGAAGAGTTTGTGTGTCCAGAAGGAACACAAGGCAATGGAAACTTTGCAGACCCGGCCACTTGCAGGCGATTTTATCAAGTAAGTAAAATGTATGATACATTGTATTACCTATTAAATAAAAAATATCGACATTTAGTCCAATCAAGTTCCATTCGATCAAGTTAAATACCTATAAGTCCGTTCAATTTATGTGACTACGACAAATGACGATCTAGCCTTGACTGACTATTCTTTAAGTTTCTCTTTTTAACTTCGGAACTAATGTTTTATTCACGTTTTGCATTACTATTAATAATTTATCACTGTTAAAAGATAATCGCCAAGAATATAACGACACTTAGGCAAATATAATTGACATTTTGGTATCTGGTTTAACTGGTTTTCCAATAGCACAGAGAAACTGGATTGGCGCTGTCAGTACTTTTATTTCTATACGCTATGCGCATATAACGTAACAAATAAAATAACAATAAATAATGTAAGGTAATGTTATAATTATACGTAACCGATTAATTCTTCCACAACTTCCTACTATATTATTTATGCATGCTCCTATAGCATTAAGGTGTGGTTTGAGGTACGCGACCGCGACTATGGTCACAACGGCCACAAGACTAAATAAATCTGCGCTTCGCATTATTTGAATGGTTGAAATCAAAGCGTATATATTCATATCGTTCAATGTAAATCGTGTTTTATATGCACAATTATGCAGCAAATTATGCTATTCCGGCATAGGTGTTATACCATTAGGCATTAATAATTTTAAAATGCATTTGTTTATTACTAACATACTTATAGGTATATTATTTTTAAGTAGGTATGTAATAATTTTGTATATTAAAAATGACCTCGTTAAACGCAAACTTTAAAAGGTAATGACGGTGAGTCATGAAACCTTATTAGCTTAACCTCTTTGGATGAATACCTTCGTACTTCATCTGTCTATGTACTTCGTACATTATCATAAAGTAATAAGAAACTTTACTTTGACAGCGCAACGCAAAGAACTTTCCTTACACTAAATTTTCTTTAGCGGCGGCGGCTTCATTAAGATGCTTGTCAATACGTATAAGTGCAATATGTATGCTAAACTAATGTTTAGATTATGTATATTAAGTACACGTACACGGCCTAGACTGTTCCTATCTCATGGCCAGGGGCCAGGCTATTTCGACCCCTACCTTGAACAAGCTTAGATTCTGTTATTTGGTAAAACGATTGTTTTCCGACCTTCCTAACTCGACCTTCCTTTAATACCAGACATACGGAAGAGATTTTTAGGGTTAATTAGACAGGCGTTAAAATATTACTTACCTATGCGTTAACAATTGACCTTTCCGATTGACCTTTCAGCATTGTTTTTAATAACAATGTGTCTTATCTGCTCTACCTGATTGGAGCATCACTAGTATTGTACTCGTAGGTGTACGAGTATTAGCATAGATTCCTAGACAAACTTCACAAGCTTTGAATATCACTATTTTTACCCCTGACGGAAAAAGTGGGGCGATATAAGCTTTCAAGGGTTGAGTTGTTAAAGAAATTTAGTATTCAGCCACTACAAGGATATTACAAGCAAAGATATTTAATTACGAGAACATAGTGTATGCTGGAATACCATTAATTTTCTTATTTACAGTGTGTCGATGGCTACCCGTACTTGAACAGATGTCCCTCTGGTTTATACTTCGATGATATTAGCAAGTATTGTACATTCAAAGCGGAAGCGCGATGCGGTCCAATTGCTACGAGTAAGTGTTGCATGTGTTTAACATAATATTAATGTGAGATTTTATGCGATAATCATACCTACTAGTTAAGTAACTTGTTACGTATAAACTTTAAGTATGAAGGTTATGTTCCGCAGGCTATATTTACTGAAATAAAGCAGTAGATACCAATACCACTTATTTTGAATGGGTGTTTGAAAATCTGTTTTTATTGTGTATACTGTTATAGGTACATATGGGACAAGTATCTGCCCAATTAATTATCAAAAACATTATTATTATACTTATTAATTTGTATTATACTAATTAAATTGTTTTTACTGTTGTTGTAACGGTCAAATTAAAGAAGCAGAAAGAAATGTGTGCGCTTACAAACTTCACCCGGGTAAACCCCGGTTTCAGGTTTCGTTTAAATGAGTTATTGGTTCCTGCCTGTTGCCTGCTTCTGGGATTGTGTCATCTAGTGCTAATTTAATGTCTTTTCAGCACCAGCACCAATAACGGAGCCCCCCATAGATCTTGCGACCAAGTGCGATCCCGCGGAATGTGTGTTACCATACTGCTTCTGTTCTAAAGATGGCACTGTTATACCTGGTGGCCTTGATCCTGAAGACGTAAGCTTTTTTTCGTTTTAACACGCTTTGAACCCAATCACCTGTATTTTTGTATGTAACGGAACCTTCGGAAAAGAGAAAAATATGTTGATCTTGATATCAAGGGTCTGATGGAGCTGAGCATCGTCTGAGGTTTGTTTCGTTTTAAGAAATATGAAACAAATATAATACAAAAATACAAAAATTTATTTCAGACTCCGCAAATGATTATGTTAACGTTTGACGGCGCTGTCAACTTAAATAACTTCGAGTTGTACAAGAAAGTGTTTAATGGAAAATTGCGGAACCCTAATGGCTGTCCAATCAGGGGCACTTTCTTCTTGTCACATGAATATAGGTATGTTAATTATTAAGATATTTCAAGGACATTCATATTTAGCGATTCAGATTTTTACTTGACCGGGTTTAATTATTGTTATACCTACTGCAGTAGTTAGGTAACACAGCAGATCTGCCGGTCGACCAGTTTTTATCGAAACTGGTAATTTTGTTTGGGTTGGCTAAATGAATGCGGTATAGGTATAGGGATACTTACCTACATATTTACGTAAAAATTCCTACGCCGAGAGTGCTGACTCGAGATAAGATAGAAATATACAATTATTGGCGATCCACCCCGGCTTCGCAAGGGTGCAATTCACAAATAATTAAGTAACACTACATGTCATACAATTGTTTTGTGTTAACAAAACAATGTTTGATCGACTTAAAGTTAATCATTTTGTCTTCTCTTTAAAAAAGCGCACTAAGCAAAAAACTATAATATTTATTTACTAAGTCGTATTTAGCAAGATAACGGTTTTCAGAATTTAACGGTGACAAATAAAATGTAGCTATGTGGCTCGTACTATATACCACACTAGCTGTGCCCCCGGTTTCACCCGCGTTAAGAATTGCAACGCAACGCTTGATAGCCTTCCTCGATAAATGGACTATCTTA